>CM065131.1:37445000-37515000 GCA_033026305.1 Cirrhinus molitorella | reverse complement strand
AAACCAAAAACATAAAAAAAAAAAAAAGCTAATTCAAAACATTAATAAATACTAAAATAATGCTGATTCAAGCTTTTTTCATTTTCCATTCCATTTTGATTTCCAAAAATTTGTATACAAGTGTATGCATGCATGCATGTATGTATATATGTATATATATATATATATATATATATATAGTGTATAGTGTGTGTCTCACCTGTCAGCAGCTCGATCCAGCTGCCAACATCCTCCGGTGGTTCAGTGTTTTTAATGTGTTTCAGAGCTTCATCCAGCAGCACATCACCGGTGGGAGCAGAAGATTTCACCACAACCTGGAATAAAACAACACACACACATCAATACAACAAACGAAAACACGCTTCATGTCCTAATATATCAAATATATGGCTTAAATGCTTAAATGATTGTATAAAACTCGAATTAATTGCATGTTACTTGAATTAAAACAAACTTGAACTAAGATACAACACTTACTAAAACTTACATTTATTTTAAAATTAGAAAATGAAATATAAATTACTAAAAACTGTGTGCACCTATTTAAAAAATGACTAAAAATGACAATATCAAATATAAAATGAATATAAACACAAAAACTAATTCAAAATATTAACAGAAACTGTGACACAATGACACTAAAATGATGCTGAATGTTTATTTACTAATTAAGCTCTTTTCTTGTAAAACTGCCTACAACCGCATAAAAAAATAGCAATTATTCGAGCGCTTTCCTTTTGATTTTTGATTTAAAAAAAAAAGTGAATTTTGCCAGTTTTTAATCAAAGCTTATTTACTCATTACTTATTTACTTTAAATAATGGCCTACCTAATATGACTTTTCATTGTCATTTTTATTCATATTTTGAGTTAATTTGTATTTGTATGTTTCCATTTTAACTTTAGTTAAGGTTTTAATAATTTCTTTGTGTTTTTGTCATTTACGTCTATATAGTTTTTCTATTTATATAGTATTTTATTTCAGTTTTAGCACAACTAAATAAAAGAAATGTTGCCTCAATAATAATAGTAAAAAAGAAAGAAAGAAAAAAGAAAGAAAGAAAGAAAGAAAGATGAAACAGAATAATTTATTTAATATTTTCCTTAAAAAATGCAGCAAAATAGCGCTTTCCTTTTGATTTTTGATAGAAAATATAGAATTTTGCAGTTTTTAATCAAAGATTATTTACTCATGACTTATTTACTTTAAATAAAACAATGGCCTACCTAATATGATTTAAAGCAGGACTTTTTATTGTCATTTTTATTAATATTTTGAGTTAATTTGTATTTTTATATTTCCATTTTTTGTTTCCATTTCCATGTTTTAATAATTTCTTTGTGTTTTTGTCATATTTTTAAAATTAGGTTTTTTATTAATACATCTATATTGTTTTTCTATTTATATAGTATTTTTATTTCAGTTTCAGTTCAGCTAAATTAAAATGAGAAATGTTGCCTCAACAATAATAATAAAAAAGAAAGAAAGAAAGAAAGAAAGAAGATGATACAGAATAATGTCATATTTTCCAGCATAAAAAATACAGCAATTATCAAGCGTGTTTTTGCATTTTTGTCATTTTTATTAGTTTTTTTTTTATCGATGCATCTACAAAGTTTTATTATTTTTTATTTCAGTTTCAGATTCTTTTGATTTTTGATTAAAAATTATAGAAAATATAGAATTTTGCCAGTTTTAAACAAAGCTTATTTACTCATTACTTATTCATTTTAAATAAAACAATGGCATATCTAATATGATTTAAAGCAGGACTTATTTATTGTCATTTTTATTAATATTTTAAGTTCATTTGTCTTTTTATATTTCCATTTAAACTTTAGGTACGGTTTTAATAATTTCTTTTTATTAGTTTTTTTTTTATTAATACATCTATATAGATTCTTTTTTATTTCAGTTTCATTTCAACTAAATAAAAATGAGAAATGTTGCCTCTGCAAACTAAATAAGTCTACATTTTAATAATTTTAATAACTTCTTTGTGTTTTTGTAATGTTTTTTTTTTATTAAATTAATATGTCTATATAGTTGTATTTTTTTTTTATTCCAGTTCCAGTTCATCTAAATAAAAGTGAGAAATGTTGCCTCAATAATAATAATAAAAAAAGAAAGAAACAGGAATAATAATGTCATATTTTTCTTTCAACAGCATAAAAAATACAGAAATTATTCAAGACCTTTCCTTTCGATTTTTAATAGAAAATACAGAATTTTGCCAGTTTTTAAACAAAGCTTATTTACTCATTACTCATTTAAATAAAACAATGGCCTACCTAATATGATTTTATTGTCATTTTTATTATTATTTTGAGTTAATTGTATTTTTATATTTCCATTTTAACTTTAGTTAAATTTGTAATAATTTATTTGTGTTTTTGTCATTTTTATTAGGTTTTATTAATACATCTATATAGTATTTTTATTTCAGTTTCAGTTCAACTAAATTAAAGTGAGAAATGTTGATAAAAAGGAAAGAAAGAAAGAAAGAAAGAAAGAAAGAAAGAAAGAAGATGATACAGAATAATTTAATATTTTCCTTACAACAGCATAAAAAATTACAGCAATAATTCAAGTGGTATTTTCTAGTTACACTTTTAATAATTTCTTTTTTTGCCATTTTTATTAGTTTTTTATCAATGCCTCTACAAAGTTATATTACTTTTTATTTCAGTTCCTTTTGATTTTTGATTAAAAATGATAAAAAACATAGAATTTTGCCAGTTTTTAAACAAACCTTATTTACTCATTACTTACTTATTTTAAATAAAACAATTGCATATCAATATGATTTAAAGCAGGACTTTGTACTGTCATTTTTATTAATATTTTGAGTTCATTTGTCTTTTTATATTTCCATTTTAACTTTAGTTAAGGTTTTAATAATTTATTTTTCTTAGTTTTTTTATTAATACATCTATATCGTTTTATTTTTTTTATTTCAGTTTCACTTCAACTAAATAAAAATCTACTAAAGTCTACATTTTAATATATTATTTTATTTCAGTCAACATTTATTTTATTTCAAATAACAAAAATAATTACATTTAAAAAATTATTTTATTTTATTTTTTATTTTTATTTATTTATTTTTTTTCTACACTGGTTCCAATAAATAAATTCTTGAAGGACTCATTTGACATCTTGATAATTTATAATAATTTCCATTTTCAAACTGAAAACATTTCGAATTTATAATGTGCTTTGCTTCAAATATAATCAAAATATTTTTAATAATCAACATATTTTCATGTTAAATGAATGAAATTCATTGCAGAAACACCTTTATTTTTCACTGTGCCAGAGTTTAAATGCTATAAGGAGTGACTTTACGTTTGAAACGGGATCAAAAATGACTTTTCCCCCAAATACTTTAAGCTCAGAATGGCCTATATTGTCCTGAAAGGGTTGTGTCAGATCCACCCGTCTTCATTCAGGTTCAACTCGTTATTTAACTCTATTATCAGCTATTTAAACATCAGAATGAATTACTTTAGTTCTTAAAAACACTGCTGAACAGAACAGAGATGTGCTTGGATAAAACAAGGCCGTGTTTTCAGAGCGAGCGTTTCTGAAAGAGAAATGTGAACTCTGTAGACATCAGACGTGACATTTCCGTCTCATCATCTCAAGCGTTTAATGTTGAGATGCAAATGAGGTCTGATTGTTCCACTAAACGCAGTAACGAGAGACTGACGTCTCCGGTCGGGCCAGTTTGGTTGCGTTGCCAGATTCTGGCTCTATAGTCATTTGCACAATAAAATGAAGAAGCTCCACACACCCGCTGCTGTTTGCCACGAGAGATAAGGCGTGTTAGAAATGTGTGCTTAACGTAACAAACCTACAGAAATATTTGCATTTGTGCTTCCTGCTGTTTTCCTGCTAAACTGAAAGACTGGAGTAATGATGCTAAAAATTCAGCTTTGCATCACAGAAATAAATTACATTTTAAAAGACATTCATACATAAAACAGCTGTTTTAAATAGTAATAATATTTCAGAATTTTACAGTATTTTTGATTAAATAAATGCAGCACTAGTGAGACTTATTTGAGGAACATTGTGAATCTGTAACTCCAGCTTCTCTTATTTAATCAAAAATACTGTAAAATTCTGAAATATTATTACTACCCACTGAGCAAAGTTACATCCAGCGAACGTCTTTTTATGTCTTTACAGACGTTGAAAAGACGTCCACTGAGGAGCCAGAATGAAAGTTTTTAAGACGTCTTTTTCTGACGTGTTCTGGACGTCCGATATAGACGTTCAGTGAACCTCTGTACAAGGTTAAAAACTAGTTCAAATGAGGTTAGTAGACATATTTCAACATCAGTTAAGATTCATTTTGACATCATTTATACTGTTTCTGGAACAAATAAACACTCTCAGGATACATTAGATTTCAAATGTTACTGCAATGTCATTTCCATTTATAATCGCAAAGCAACTCACAGACACTGTCCAAAAATGATGAAAATAAAGAAATCTTCACTGAAACAGTGTTTATGAGATAATTAAATGATCACAGCATGAGCTTCACTCATTACTGACTTTAATTCTGTCAGACATCTATAGCTTTTATTAATAATCACCAGAGGTTTAAATGTTGGTATTAGTTTCATTTGAAGTCACCATTGTTGTGGATAGTGGTTGCTTTAGCTGGGATCTTGATCCTTGTACTTCTTATATTATCTTTTTTTTTTGGACTGTTGTGACAGTGTTTGTGAAACACAAGCGTTATGACAGAGAAAGCTGAAATCAAGTGTTGACATCTTTCAGTTAATGATGGTAAACATGTAATAAGATGAGCGTCTGATATTCAATTTTGCTGGTTGCACTTATTTATGGACGAAAAAGCATATATACTGAACACTTTTAGAAAATGTGTCATGAAGCCACACACTGACATCAAGATTTTGCACAGGACTCACAACAACGGTGACAATCAGAACAAAAAAAGCTTGAGAATTAAGAATGAGTTTGTACTATGAAGCTTTTTTGTTTGTCACCACTGTTGTGATTCATGTGCAAAATCTTGATGTCTGTGTGTCTCAATGCTCCGTTTCCTTAAATATCCATAAAAATATGCATTTTGTCCATCTTCAGATCAAGTGATTATTTCTCTACTCTCTGCACCTGTACTGCAGACTCACAATGTTTAATGGTTTTAAACACAGTACTAAAATCATAACATCAGATATTCGTTTCCTGATGATTTTATTTATCACCAGCATGAAGCTGAGATCAGTTGTGCTTTTATCAAACACAGTTATAACAGCCAAACAACAAGCTAATGCAAGATCCTAGCTAAAGCAACCACTGTCCACAACAATGGTGACTTCAAATGAAACTAATACCAACATCTAAACCTCTGGTGATTATTAATAAAAGCTATAGATGTCTGACAGAATTAAAGTCAGTAATGAGTGAAGCTCATGCTGTAATCATTTAATTATCTCATTAACACTGTTTCAGTGAAGATTTCTTTATTTTCATCATTTTTGGACAGTGTCTGTGAGTTGCTTTGCGATTATAAATGGAAATGACATTGCAGTAACATTTGAAATCTAATGTATCCTGAGAGTGTTTATTTGTTCCAGAAACAGTATAAATGATGTCAAAATGAATCTTAACTGATGTTGAAATATGTCTACTAACCTCATTTGAACTAGTTTTTAACCTTGTGCAGAGGTTCACTGAACGTCTATATCGGACGTCCAGAACACGTCAGAAAAAGACGTCTTAAAAACTTTCATTCTGGCTCCTCAGGGGATGTCATTTCAACGTCCGACAAAGACGTCAAAAAGACGTCTTTTGGACATAACTTTGCTCAGTGGGTATTTAAAACAGCTGTTTTACGTATGAATGTCTTTTAAAATGTAATTTATTTCTTTGATGCAACGTTGAATTTTCAGCATCATTACTCCAGTCTTCAGCGTCACATAATCATTCAGAAATCATTTTAATAGACTGATTTACTGCTCAGGAAACATTTCTGATTATTATCACTATTAAAAATGTTGTTTTTACAATCAGTGTATTTTATTGTAATTTTTATTCATATTTTGAGTTAATTTGTGTTTTTATATTTCCATTTTAACTTCAAAGTGTTAATTTCTTTGTGTTTTTGCTAATTATTATTAGTGTTTTTTATTAATATGTCTATATAGTTTAATTATTTTTTAATTCTATTTCACTTTAACTAAATAAAGGTTGTCTCTCCAAACTAAATAAGTCTACTTTTTGATGTTTTATTTAGTTTCAGCTAACATTTATTTATTCAACAAGAAAACATTTTATTTTATTTTATTTTATTTTATTCATTTATTTATTTTTTGTTCACAAAAATAAATCACATTTTAACAGATATTCACATGGAAAAGAGCCGTTTCAAACTGATATAATATTACAGTTTAAAACAGCTGCTTAAAAAGTCACTTTTATTCAACAAGGACGCATTAAATTGATCAAAAGTGACAGTAAAGACATTTATAATGTTACAAAAGATTTATATTTCAAATAAATGTTGTTATTTTGAATGTTATTTTAAAATATAATTTATT
This sequence comes from Cirrhinus molitorella, assembly GCA_033026305.1. Taxonomy (NCBI): domain Eukaryota; kingdom Metazoa; phylum Chordata; class Actinopteri; order Cypriniformes; family Cyprinidae; genus Cirrhinus; species Cirrhinus molitorella. The sequence goes on along the minus strand of CM065131.1, from coordinate 37,508,421 downwards.
TCTCTGATGAAAAGCTGAATTTTCAGCATCATTACTCCAGTCTTCAGCGTCACATAATCATTCAGAAATCATTTTAATAGACTGATTTACTGCTCAAGAAACATTTCTGATTATTATCACCATTAAAAACAGTTGTTTTTGCAATCAGTGTATTTTATTGTCATTTATAATAATATTTTGAGCTAATTTGTGTTTTTATATTTCCATTTTAACTTTAAAGTGTTAATTTCTTTGTGTTTTTGTCATTTACTATTCGTTTTTTTATTAATATGTCTATATAGTTTAATTATTTCTAATTCAGTTTCAGTTCAACTAAATAAAAGTTGCCTCTCCAAACTAAATATGTCTACTTTTTGATATTTTATTTCATTTCAGCCAATGTTTATTTTAAGTAACAAGAAAACATTTTATTTTATTTTATTTCATTTTAGTTTAGCTATAATATTCCAGTAAATTAATTCTTGAAAGACCCATTTAAATTCAAATCTGATTTGTTTGCAAAAATAAATACAATTTTAACAGATATTCAGATGGAAAAGAGCCGTTTCAAACTGATATAATATTACAGTTTAAAACAGCTGCTTAAAAAGTCACTTTTATTCAACAAGGACGCATTAAATTGATCAAAAGTGACAGTATAGACTTTTATAATGTTCCAAAAGACTTAGAGATATGTCTATATAGTTGAATTATTTTTCATTTCAGATTCAGTTCAACTAAATAAAAGTTGCCTCTCCAAACCTAATAAGTCTACTTTTTGATATTTTTTTTAATTTCAGCCAACATTTATTTATAAGTAACAAGAAAACATTTTAGTTTCGTTATAATATAACCATGGTTCTAGTAAATTAATTCTTGAAAGGACCGATTTGACTTAAAAAATCAGATTTGTTTTGCAAAAATAAATGACATTTTAACAGATATTCACATGGAAAAGAGCCGTTTTAAACTGATATAATATTACAGTTTAAAACAGCTGCTTAAAAAGTCACTTTTATTCAACAAGGACGCATTAAATTGATCAAAAGTTACAGTAAAGACATTTATAATGTTCCAAAAATTGCTGTTCGTCTGAAATTTCTGTTCATCTGTGAATTCTGAAAAAAAAAATGTATCACGGTTTCCACAAAAATATCCGTCAGCTCAACGTTTTTAACACTGATAATAAAAGTAATAAATCTGCATATTAGAATGATTTCTGAAGGATCATGTGACACTGAAGACTGCAGAAATTATGCTGAAAATTCAGCTTTGCATCAAATAAATAAATTAAATGTTAACAGATATTCACACATAAAACAGCTATTTTATATTCTAATAATATTTGACTATTTTTGCTGTGTTTTTGATTAAATAAATGCAGCCTTGGTGAGCAGGTATGGCTCTTTTAGAAACATTAATAAATCTTAACCACTCCAAACTTCTAACTGGTTTGCTTGTTGTTTATCTGATGCGTTTTATCCAAATATAGTGAATATTTAAAGCAATAATATAAACATCCAAATATTATAAGCATACATATTTACATACTGTAAATTGTGAAATATTATTCAAATTTTTTTGTATTTGAATATCTGTTGAAATGTAATTTACTGCTGTGATGCAAAGCTGAATTTTCAGCATCATTACTCCAGTCTTCAACATCACATGATCATTCAGAAATCATTTTAATATACTGATTTGCTGCTCAAGAAACACTTTATAATGGCATCGTGAAGCGCCTTTATTTTTAAGAGTGTACTGAGGCTCCTCTTGAATTCTAGGCAAAAATGAATGTCAAATATTCTCCAGAATTGATATTGATGTGAATAATAACACTATAGTCTTCTTTTGGGCTGCTTTGTTTAATACCTGATAAATTTTTTGCGACATTATTGCTGTTGTTTACCGCTTTGATCCAGTCTGTACTGTATAAACCGTTATAGATGTAGGTTTGGTGTTGCGTTTACCTTGCGGTTGAGTAATTTCCTCTTGCGAGAGGTCTGTGGTTCGAGATGAATGCGTCCTCTCAGCGCCAGCTCCACCAAAATGCATCCGCGCAGCCCTGACGAAATGCTGTCGTTCCAGAAAGACGTGTAGCCCTGCGTCACATCAAACACAAGTCCAAACAACATCAAGATATCGAACCCACAGAGAGACAGAAAACGCTCAGAAATGTGTGCTTTATTCAAATGCAACTGAGAGAGTGCCATCCAAAGATGGAGATTAAGTGTTCTGCACCAGCTTTGCCTCTTTCTTTTAGTTTAAGCAACCGTTTTTACTGAGCAAATAAAGGAAAAAAATGGCCAACTGTGCACTAAATCATAAGGCTGTTATAGTCAGTGTTGGGGAAAGTTACTTTTAAAAGTAATGCGTTACGATGTTGCATTACTCCCTAAAAAAAGTAAGTAATTACGTTACTTAGTTACTTTTTATGCAAAGTAATGCGTTACAGTGTTGCGTTACTCTCTAAAAAATTAATTACGTTACTTAGTTACTTTTTATGCAAAGTAATGCGTTACGATGTTGCATTACTCCCTAAAAAAGTAACTAATTACGTTACTTAGTTACTTTTTATGCACAGTAATGCGTTACAGTGTTGCGTTACTCCCTAAAAAAGTAACTAATTACGTTACTTAGTTACTTTTTATGCAAAGTAATGCGTTACGATGTTGCATTACTCCCTAAAAAGTAACTAATTACGTTACTTAGTTACTTTTTATGCAAAGTAATGCGTTACAGTGTTGCATTACTCCCTAAAAAAGTAACTAATTACGTTACTTAGTTACTTTTTATGCAAAGTAATGCGTTACAGTGTTGCGTTACTCCCTAAAAAAAGTAAGTAATTACGTTACTTAGTTACTTTTTATGCAAAGTAATGTGTTACAGTGTTGCGTTACTCTCTAAAAAATTAATTACGTTACTTAGTTACTTTTTATGCAAAGTAATGCGTTACGATGTTGCATTACTCCCTAAAAAAGTAACTAATTACGTTACTTAGTTACTTTTTATGCAAAGTAATGCGTTACAGTGTTGCGTTACTCTCTAAAAAACTAATTACGTTACTTAGTTACTTTTTATGCAAAGTAATGCGTTACGATGTTGCATTACTCCCTAAAAAAGTAACTAATTACGTTACTTAGTTACTTTTTATGCACAGTAATGCGTTACGATGTTGCATTACTCCCTAAAAAAGTAACTAATTACGTTACTTAGTTACTTTTTATGCAAAGTAATGCGTTACAGTGTTGCGTTACTCTCTAAAAAATTAATTACGTTACTTAGTTACTTTTTATGCAAAGTAATGCGTTACGATGTTGCATTACTCCCTAAAAAAGTAACTAATTACGTTACTTAGTTACTTTTTATGCAAAGTAATGCGTTACGATGTTGCGTTACTCCCTAAAAAAGTAACTAATTACGTTACTTAGTTACTTTTTATGCAAAGTAATGCGTTACAGTGTTGCGTGTTGCGTTACTCCCTTTTAACGCAGTGTTGCGTTACTCCCTTTTAAGCAGGCTCGGGTAACCCCACTGCTTAAGAAACCAACACTGAACACCTCACTTCTTGACAGCTACAGACCGGTCTCTCTGCTTCCATTCATAGCAAAAACCCTCGAACGAGTTGTTTTCAACCAGGTATCATTGTTCTTTTCACAGAACAACTTACTGGATCCTAACCAGTCAGGTTTCAAGAGGGGCCACTCAACTGAGACTGCGCTACTGTCAGTTACTGAAGCCTTGCGGACAGCAAAAGCTGATTCTAAATCATCAGTTCTAATTCTGCTTGATTTATCTGCTGCTTTTGACACCGTCAACCATCAGATCCTCCTGTCCACCCTCTCATCGCTGGGCATCACAGGAACTCCGCTTCGCTGGTTTGAATCCTATCTCACCGGTAGGTCATTCACGGTAACCTGGGGAGGAGAGGTATCCAAAACACATCAACTGATCACTGGGGTTCCTCAGGGATCAGTTCTTGGTCCTCTCCTCTTCTCCATATACACAACATCACTGGGTCCCGTCATAGAGTCACATGGCTTCTCCTACCATTGCTATGCTGACGACACACAACTCCATCTTTCATTTCAACCAGATGATCCAACAGTACCTGCACGGATCTCGGGCTGCTTGGCGGACATCTCAACGTGGATGAAAGAACATCACCTCCAGCTTAACTTGGCAAAAACTGAGCTTCTTGTTTTTCCTTGCACTCCAAACTTACAGCATGGGTTCACCATCCAGCTGGGCTCTTCCACAATCACTTCTTCAAACTCGATCAGGAATCTGGGTGTCATCTTTGATGACCAGCTGTCTTTCAAAGATCATATTGCAAAGACTACTCGATCTTGCAGGTTTGCTTTGCACAACATCAGAAAGATCAGGCCCTTTCTAACAGTGCAGGCTACACAACTTCTTGTCCAGGCCCTTGTCATCTCCAGACTGGACTACTGCAATGCTCTTTTGACTGGTCTTCCATCATGCACAATCAAACCTCTACAAATGATTCAGAATGCAGCAGCACGGCTGGTCTTCAACGAGCCCAAAAGAGCCCATGTTACACCTCTCTTTATCTCCTTGCGCCGGCTCCCGATTGCAGCTCGTATCAAGTTCAAGACTCTGATGCTTGCATATAGGACAACCACAGCTACTGCACCTGCTTATCTGCACTCGCTATTGCAAATCTACACCCCCTCCAGAACTCTGAGATCTGCTAGTGAGCGACGCCTTGTGGTACCATCACAGAGAGGTGCTAAATCACTATCCAGAACATTCTCTTTTACTGTTCCTGGCTGGTGGAACGATCTTCCTACCCTTATCTGGAATGCTGATTCCCTGACAAGCTTCAAGCGACAGCTTAAAACTCATCTCTTTCAACTCTATTTGCTGTTACCATAAAAAAAAAAAAAAAATTAATCTCTTTATTCCTTCCCTTTCTAGCTTGTACTTGTCTGAAGCACCACTTAAAATCTGGTATTATAGCACTGCCTGTGTCTGTTTGTCTCCTTAAGAAGAATCGCTCTATGTTCTCCCAACTGTATGTCGCTTTGGACAAAAGCGTCTGCCAAATGCCTAAATGTAAATGTGTAAATGTAAAAAAGTAACTAATTACATTACTTAGTAACTTTTATGCAAAGTAATGCGTTAAATTACTTTTGCGCTACTTTTGTGCTACTTTTGCGTTACGTTTTTAAATCTGGGCAGGGCTTGCTTGTTAGTTTTTAATATAAAAAGATTGATTCTTAGCAAATGTAAAAGCCCTTTCACACCAAAATGAAATGAAGGAAAATTAAATCTCCGTCTGTACAGTAGAACTGTACGAAAAGAAATTTCAACACTTTTCAGCAATGAGAAAAAAAGCACAAATGTTAGTCAATATAAAGTTTTTGCTTATTAGTACACTGCAAAAAATGATTTTCTTACTTAGATTTTTTGTCTTGTTTCCAGGCAAAATTTCTAACAATTCATCAAGAAGGATTTTATAGGCAAGTAAAAATTATTGTATTGTTTTTCCTGAAAACAACCCAAAATTAAGTGTGTTTTAGCTTGAAAAAAACAAAATAATCTGCCAATGGGGTAAGCAAAATAATCTTGTCTTCAGTTTGAAATAAGATATTTTTGCTCACCCCATTAGCAGATTATTTTGCTTGTTTTAAGCAAGAACTTTTTTTTCTGAAAACAAGAAAATAATTATGTACTTGTCTAAAAAAATCCTTCTTGATTTAAGAATTTTTTGATATTTTGGCTAGAAACAAGACAAAAAATGTAAGTAAGAAAAGTATATTTGCAGTGTACGGTTGAATTGGATCAAAGGTCAGCAGCAGACATTGGTTAATAAAATGGGATTAAACACATAAATAAAACATAAAGTAACTGGCGTTAGTTTCTTGAAGAAGTAACTCAGATATTTTCTTGGAAATAAAAAAGTAATGTGTTACTTTACTAGTTACTTGAAAAAAGTAATATTATTACGTAACTTGCTTCACTTGTAATGCATTACCCCCAACACTGACTATAGTTCATAACAAATGACACCAAATCATAAGGAACGGCGTTGATGTAAACCGGCTGTGACCTCAAACAAACAGAATGAAAACCATGATGTTATTTGTGCAATAAAGCAGCTGCTTCAGTAAATGATTAAACAACAGAGAAATGAAACCCAGTGGAGACAAACAAGCTGCGATCAGAAAAACTGAAGGATTACATGCTGTTTCTGCAGAATTTTAGATGTGAAATGAACACAAACAACATTACTGTGCAGTTTTGTTTGGTAATATTGGTTTGCATGTTTTATGGGTTCATTCCATAGGCGTTATGTTTTCCTACTGTACAAATGCATTTTTATAATTTTAATAAAACATTATAAAAGTATAGTTTTAAAGGCTATTTTAAACATGAGGATGAAAATGCTCATAAAACACAATTATGTTGTTATATCTATGTCATACTTGTATCATTAAACAAATATGTGTCCTCATAAATCACACACACTCACATATATGGGTCAAAGATGTTAAGATGTCCACGTCTTTTGTCCATAGAAAGCACATTAAATGTAAGTAAAGCGTCTACTTTTAAGGTTTCAAATGTTTTTGGACAATAAAATGTCAACATTTTGTTGAAATAATGTTACATTGTCATTCAGTGGAATACAATATTTATGTCAAAATTCAAACAACATGCTTATTCTGACTTGTACGTATTAAAATATAGAAAAGAATAAGGGAGAATATTACATTTAATTGTTTTTTAAATGAGTAAAAAATTCTTACTGACAAAAATGGGCAAAACCCAAATGTAGAATTACAACTAATTAGTATTTGGGGTGAAAGTAATTAATCTTTTAATATGTCATAAATTGATTTTCTGTTTTGTGTAAATGTGCCTGACAAGATTGCTAAGCCGAATGACATTTTAGTAAATTCTGTATTCTGTATTTCTGTAAATTAGTGGAAAATATATGATATTTATTTTTTGCACAGAAAAACAAAAACAAAATGCAATTAAATTAAACAGAACTTTGAAATATTTTTTTCTGGAAAAACAACATTTAAAATAAAACAGTATTGTTTTTATGCTTCAACGCTTTTTCATCTTTGACCCAAATACACAAACACACACACACACACACACACACACACACATATATATATGTATATTAGACAGCACTTAGCCAACATTTTCTGAATGTATCTCCTCCTAGGGCTTTCAATCTACAAACTCCAAACTCAGCCCAGATCTTCAGACTGATCTGACTCCAGCTGCTGTATCTTTTCTAACTGATCGGACTTACGGTTTTCCTAAAAATAACGATTAAAACTGTGAAAAATCACATAGACTTCCATTGAGGGAATGTTCAAATGAGTCAAGACTATTCAAACTCACACTGACAAAACTCCCACAATCCCTTCAGACTCAATCAAACTTCCATTCTATCTGCTATTATAATCCATTCAAACCCATTCACACTAACTTTATCATCATGCTAGCAACATGCTAATAACATGCTAATCATGCTAACATGCTAGTAACTTGTTAAACATGCTAACAATATGCTAATAACATGCTAATCATGCTAACATGCTAGTAACTTGCTAAACATGCTAACAATATGCTAATACCATGCTAATCATGCTAAAATCATGCTAGTAAATTGCTAATCATACTATGCTAACAATATGCTAATAACATGCTAATCATGCTAACAACATGCTAGTAACTTGCTAATCAAGCTAGAAACATGATATTAACTTTGCTAATCATGCTAGAAACATACGAGTAACATGCTAATCATGCTAGCAATGTGTTAACATCTTGTTAATCATGCTAGTAACTTGTTTATAATGCTAGAAACATGCTAGCAACTTGTTAATCATGCTAGAAACTTGCTAATCTTGCTAACAACATGATAGCAACTTGCTAATCGTGCTAGAAACATATTAACTTGCTAATAATGCTAGAAACATACTAGTAACATGCTAATCATGCTAGAATCATGCTAGCAATGTGTTAGCAACTTGTTAATCATGTTAGAAAAATGCTAGTAACTTGTTTATCACGCTAGAAACATGCTAGCAACTTGTTAAAAATGCTATAAACATACTAGTAACATACTAATCATGGTAGAATCATGCTAGCAATGTGTTAGCAACTTGTTAATCATACTAGAAACATGTTACTGTTATGCTAATCATGCTAGAAAAATGCTAGTAACTTATTTATCATGCTAGAAACATGCTAGCAACTTGCTAATCACACTAACATGTTAATAAAATGTTAATCATGTTAACATGTTAGCAAATTGCTAATAATGATAGTAACATGCTAATCATGTTAGAAACATGCTAGCAACTTGCTAATCATTTTAGAAACATGTTAACAACTTGCTAATCATGCTAGAAACATGTTAGCAACTTGCTAATCATGTTAGTAACATGCTAATCATGTTAGGAACATGATAACAACTTGCTAATCATGCTAGAAACATGGTAATAACTTGCTAATTATGTTAGTAACATGCTAATCATGCTAGAAACATGTTAGCAACTTGTTAATTATGTTAGTAACATGCTAATCATGCTAGAAACATGCTAGCAACTTGATAGTAACATGTTAATTGTGCTAGAATCATGCTAGAAACATGCTAATCATGCTAGAAACATGCTAGCAACTTGCTAATCATGCTAGAAACATGTTAGCAACTTGCTAATTATGTTAGTAACATGCTAATCATGCTAGAAACATGTTAGCAACTTGCTAGAAACATGCTAGCAACTTGCTAGTAACATGCTAATTGTGCTAGAATCATGCTAGAAACATGTTACCAACTTGCTAATCATGTTAGTAACATGCTAGAAACTTGTTAATCATGCTAGTAACATGTTAGTACCTTGCTAGTCATGCTAGCAACAATGCTAGTAACATGCTAATCTATCTATCTATCTATGTGATTGTATTGTCTTCAAAACATTCATGCTTTAAGCTTTAAAACTACTTTAAACTTCAAACTATTTCAGACTGAAAATTATCAAACTTTAAACTTTTCACACTTTTTCAAACTTTCTGGTCAGGCTTTCACAAAGGCCCATACAATATGAGAATTAACTGCACTAGAAATGCATACCTTGGATATTATACAATTTGCACACATACACTTTTTTTTCCAAGATGTTTCCAACTCTGACTTTGGACCAATTCTATAGAATGGCAAATACAGACACACACACACACACACACACACACACACACACACACACACACACACACACACACACACGAACACACACACACACACACACACACACACACACACACACACACACACACACACACACACACGAACACACACACACACACACACACACACACACACACGAACACACACACACACACACACACACACACACACACACACACACACGAACACACGAACACACACACACACACACACACACACACACACACACACACACACACACACGAACACACACACACACACACACACACACACACACACACACACACACACGAACACACACACACACACACACACACACACACACACACACACACACGAACACACACACACACACACACACACACACACACACACGAACACACACACACACACACACACACACACACGAACACACGAACACACACACACACACACACACACACACACACACACACACACACACACACACACGAACACACACACACACACACACACACACACACACACACACACACACACACACACACACGAACACAGAGGAAGTTTTATAATAACCAAGTTACAAGGAAGTTTGCTCAAGAGATTTTACATAAGAGCAGATGCAGAGACACACCTGAGTTCACAAGTCTGAACCACTCCTGCAATTACTATCAAAGAACTAATAAAATACCTACCGAACAACCCGTCTATACAAACACCTATCAAAATATCTGATTATCTAATTAACAAACAGAATGTATCTGTACACATAATGCACAAGGGCCTCATCCAGTACATGTGCATCTGCTACCATCATCTTATTTGTGGATTAAAAATAAAACACACTGAATGGCCTTAAAAAGTGCATCTTTAGTTTCAACAGCTCTGAGGAGTACAAAATAATGTGATATGCAATCGGCCAACGTTAAGTTTATTATAATAAAAACACAAAAGCACATGATTTAGCCCGTTTGCATCTGCGAGGAGTCTGTTAAACATTTTCCTGAGCGTTAACATCAATGTTTATGACTGCTTATAAAATATAAGCCATATAAAATTCCATGTGATCATCTAAATATGAGCTACCACCCAAACACAGATTTATGTTAGCATGAGGATTATAAACAACAAGACTGATTCGACAATTGCATTTTTCGATATTACTATATGATTTTGGGATCTACCGATCATCCATCCATTCCTAGGGGTAGAAACTTTAATATTTGTCCATGCAATTTCAAAAGTTTGGTGAGAAAAACTACATTTTTCTATATACTAGTGCTATTGCATGGAATAAATCACCAATGTCAATAAAGGGAGTGTTAAAAGATTGGTATAGGTAGATTGGATTTAGTGTCTTGTTTCCAGACAAAATATCTAAAAATATTTAAATCAAGAAGGATTTTCTAGAAAAAAAAAATTCTTGTTTTCAGAAAAAAACAGGTCAAAATTAAGTTTTTGCTTAATACAAGCAAATAATCTGCCAATGGGGTAAGCAAAAAAAAATCTTATTTCAAACAGAAAACAGGATTATTAATAGAAAACCCCATTGTCATATGTGTCAATTGTTCAAAATTGAGATTTATACATTGTCTGAAAATAAATAAATAAGCTTTCCATTGATGTATGGTTTGTTATGATCGGACAATATTTGGCTGAGACACAACTAATTGAAAATCTGAGGGTGCAAAAAAATCAAATATTGAGAAAATCGCCTTTAAAGTTGTTTAAATGAAGTTCTTAGCAATGCGTATTACTAATCAGAAATTAAGTTTTGACATATTTATGGTAGAAAACTTACAAAATATCACATGGAACATGATCTTTACTTAATATCCTAATGATTTTTCGGCATTAAAAGAAAAATCAATAATTTTGACCCATACTCTAATATTTTTTTGTTTTGTTTTGTGGTCCAGGGTCACATTTTGCTTGTTTTAAGCAAAAACGCACCTAATTTTGACTTGTTTTTTCTGAAAACAAGACAACAATTTTTACTTGTCTAGAAAATCCTTCTTGAATTAAGAATTCCTAGATATTTTGGCTGGAAACAAGACTTTTTTTTGCATTTTTTTTGCAGTGTAGTTAGCTTGTTTTGTGGCGTTTTATTGTTTGAACTGTGAATTATTTGTGCTATTTTTTAAAAACAGCATATGATTAGGAGATACTGTTCATTTGTCTTCTCTGTACACAGCATTACCCTTTACATTAACATCAAGGGCTGAAAATAAGACAATGGCTTTATACAGTTTTGTTTGAAGTGTATTTTGCACAGCTTATAAACTTGTCCATTTTAATCTATCTAATTGAATTGTTGGTAACAATTTAGAATAATGGTCCATTAGTTAATATTAGTTAACATAAACGAAGAATGAATACTTCCACAGCATTTATTAAAGTTTGTTCATGTTAATTTTAACATTTACTAATGCATACACTGCAAAAAATGCTTTGCTTACTTAGAATTTTTTCTTATTTCCAGCCAAAATATCTAAAATTTCTTAAATCGTAAAAATGATTGTCTTGTTTTCAGAAAAAATAAGTCATAATTAAGTGAGTTTTTGTTTAAAACAAGCAAAATAATCTTATTTCAAGCAGAAAACTAATTTTGCTTACCCCATTGGCAGATTATTTAGCTTGTTTCAAGGAAAAACTCAGTTAATTTTAGCTTCTTTTTTCTGAAAACAAGACAATAATTTTTACTTGTCTAGAAACTTAATAATTTTTAGATATTTTGGCTGGAAGCGAGACAAAAAAATCTAAATAAGAAAAGCGTTTTTTGCAGTCTAATTAAAATCAGGAGAAGTTTCTAAACAAGTAAAAATGATTGTCTTGTTTTCAGAAAAAAATAAGTCAAAATTAAGTGTGTTTTTGCTTAAAACAAGCAAAATAATCAGCCAATGGGGTAAGCAAAATAATCTAGTTTTCAGCTTGAGAAAGGATTTTTTTGCTTACCCCATTGGCTGATTATTTTGCTTGTTCTAAGCAAAAAACAACTTAATTTTGACTTATTTTTTTCTGAAAACAAGACAATTTTTTTTTTACTTGATTTAAGGATTTTTAGATATTTTGGCTTGAAACGAGACAAAAAATCTAAGCAAGAAAAGCATTTTTGCAGTGTGCAATGTGAACTAACAACGAACTAACAACTAGCATTAACGAAGATATATACTGTAATTCATGTTTTGTTCATTACTCATTCATGTTAGTTCATACATTAGCAAACGTTAGCTAATGGACCATTATTAAAGTGTTACCCAATTGTTTCCAAGCACAAAGCAACATAGTTCTTCACTGAGTGTAAATCTCCATAGTCTCTTGAGTAGTTTTATAGTGATCTGCGGTCAAACAGATGCATTCTCTCAGGCTGAAAGAGATTTGAGAAGCTTATAACCGGTCGAACCTGATTTGTGCAGAATAACACGAGAAGCATTTTTCAACCATTGCATGAGCTCCAGGACTGAAAGACCAGTCTTACCAGACAAGTGTGTGCATTTTTGTGTGTTTTTGTGTGTGTGAGTGTGAAACCTCTTTATCTTTGAGTCCCAGCAGCAGAATCTCCTCCATCAGTGTGAGTCTCAGTGATTTGGAGTCAGTGTCCTGTTCCTCGTCTGAGCCGTCCGCTTTCTCCTCCTTCTCCTCATCTTTACTCCACCGCTCCACTGGAGCCTCAGAGCGACGGTTTCGCTTGGTCAGTGTGGTCATCCCTTCCTGCTAACAGAACCTACACCAACATCCACATCCACATCATCTTTACCACCCAGTGATCACTCATTAAGTGTTTGATTTGCCCTTCAAAAGCACAGTAAACATTGCAGGTTGTTAAAAGAAAATCTCAGACTTCCACACTCAAGCAGGTGGGAAAACAGTTCATATTCTGTTTTTTTAGTAATCTACATTTGTATATACAATGTATCAAAGCTCAAAAAGCATTTAGACTCACCACATTTGCCTGTTTATAAAATTATAAAGCCGTCCAATGTAGGGTTTTTGCCTTGAGACTGTGTTCACTTCCCTGTACGAGCAGCAGTGAACTCCACAAGTGCAGCGCTTCACCTGCGGCCACGCCCCTCCCGCTGCTGAGCCAATCGGGACACGCTAGAGCGGCGCTCCTCCAATCGGAACACTCGAAGTGGGCTGAACGTGCGCACCTGTTCCGTGCACCGACGTCAGCAGGATCCAGGATCCACAAACCGGAGACTTTTTACGTTTGCTACGTTTATGTGAACCCTAGGTCGACGTGTCAGACATTTTTGTCATAATTTCATAATAATATGCAATTATTTATTTTCAAAAAATGTAAAAAAAAAAAAAAAAAATCAGTTTTAGTGTATATAATAATAATAATAATAATAATAATATATCATAATTATATTTATTCAGCTGGTGCTTTCCGATTTGCGTTCACACAGTAAAGTTGAATAGTATGGCAAGCCGCTTTAACATTTAAATTTAAGCCGTGCTAGTGTCTATTTTGACGCTACTAGTACTTATTTTTTAGATACTATTTATTCATTAGTTATATATATATATATATATATATATATATATATATATATATTAGGGCTGTCAAATGATTAATCACGATTAATCGCATCCAAATATAACATATAAATATATAAATACACACACATACATGTATATATTAAAACAAAATATTTATATGTATATATATTTATACCTGTTTACAATTTAGATTATAATAAATATAAGTATTTTAGATACAAAGTATACAAATATACAAAGAAAGCACACATATAGTATGTAAACATAAACTTTTATTTTGGATGTGAATAATCGTGATGAATCGTTTGACAGCACTAATATATTATATATATTCCTCTGAAGAAATACATTTTTGAATTTATTATTTTTTTAAATAGTCTTTTAACAGTGAATTTTCTAATGAATTAAAAATCCTAAATTTATATCAGAAATATAAATAAGATATTTAATAGATACTAGTAATTATTCATTTGGTACTAATAATTATTTATTAGACACATAACAATTCTAATCTTATTAGTCAGATCTGTTTTACTTGTCTTATGTTATATATGTTATGTATATATAATAATAATAATTATATAATATATGTATATATATATATATATATATATATATGTGTGTGTGTGTGTGTGTGTGTGTATATATATATATATATATATATATATATATATATAGTATTTTGCGTTTAAATTATTTCGTATAATCATGTATAATCATTTTGGAGATTGCTAAATGTTGAAAAACACAATCCTGAATTGACACAAATCATAAATGCAGTATGTTTACCTCAATGTTTCGCATTATTGTTATGTGTTTTGGAATTCTGATGAAGGTTGCATGTACAAGCATCATCTATGTTTAGACAAAAACAAATAAGATGCGCTCATTCTGTTGTTTCAACAGCGCCATCACGCGCAATATTACTCACATTTATTCCAAGTAATCTCACAAGGAACTGCTACTGGGTTAATTATATTTGTTCAGCTGGTGCTTTCCGATTTGCGTTCACACGGTAAAGTTAAATAGCCTGAACTGTATGGCAAGCCGTATTAACATTTAAGTTTAAGCCATACTAGTATCTATTTTCACACTACTAGTACTTTTTTAGATACTGGTATTTATTACTAGTAGTTATTCATGTACATGTATATATATATACATGTATATTTTATGCTTTTTTTGTTACTAGTAACAATAGAATAGTTGCAAGTCACTTTTGTAATAAATAAATAAAAAAATTAAAAAAGGTTATTGCGACTTGTTATCTAACAATTCTGACTTTTTTTCTCACAATTGAAAAAAAATAAAGTCAGAATTGCGTGATATAAACTTGCATATAAACTATAAATAAATCCTTTTTTTCTCCTCAGAAATGGTCTTCATAACTCGCAATTGCGAGTTTATATCTCACAATTCTGAGAAAAAGAGTTTGAATTACAAGATGCAAATTCGGAAATTCAAAAAAAAAAAAGTGATTTTATTTCTCGCAATTGTGAGTTTATATCCCGCAATTCTGACTTTATATCTAGCATCTCTGACTTTATAACTCGCAATTGTGCATTTATATCTCAGTTTGTTTTTGTTTAGTGGCAGAAACAGGCTTCCATAAGTACCTTTTTAAAAGGTACTAGTACTTAAAGAATAAGCAATTATTAGTAGCTAAAAATAAGCACTAGTAGTTAAAGAATAAGTACTAGTTCTTCATGAAAAAGATACTAGCATCTAAAAAATAAGTAACCTTAACCCTAACCCTAAAGAATAAGCACTAGTAGCTAATGCATAAGTACTAGTTCTTAATGAAAAAAATACTAGTATCTAAAAATAAGTACTAAAGTAGCTAAAAAATAAGCACTAGTAGCTAATGCATAAGTACTAGTTCTTAATGAAAAAGATACTAGCATCTAAAAAATAAGTAACCCTAACCCTAACCCTAAAAAATAAGCACTAGTAGCTAATGAATAAGTACTAGTTCTTAATGGAAAATATAGTATAATACTAAGTAAAATATTAGTATCTAAAAAATTAGGCTACTAGCAGCATGAAAATAGATACTAGTACGGTATCTAGATTAAATGTTAATGCGGCTTGCCATATGAACTGTCATTTATTATTTATTACGTAATCACGTCGCGCTTTCATTGGCCACTTCGACTATGAGTCCCGCCCATGCCGCGAACGTCAGATGCGTCATTCGCCATTTTAGTGTAAAGGCGATATTGCTTCAATAAGACGCTAATAATCGCGCCTGCTGCGCTAAAATCGCGTTGTTGTTGACGGAGGACCGGTTTTATTTTCAGTGTTTGTGCCTCAGGAATCATGTCTGAGAATCCGGAAGCGGACACTCTGGAGCTGGAGTCCGAAGAGAAGCAGGTACCGATCAATGAGAGAAACGACACCAACCCGAAACGCATTTGATAAACGGGTCATTTTGAAATGCAACCGTGACTTTAGCTGGTATTCACTGTTTTTAATACGTGAACTAAAAGAAATCGTGACTTAGCTGGTTCTGAATGTGACTCGCGGAGGTCACGCCCACACTGTACGGATATTCTCGCTCTGATTGGTTGAGCGGTCCATCAGTCACAAAGATGGCGCATTCCTATTGGTTGGTGTTTGTTGTCATGCTGTCGCTTGTCAAATGTAAACTCACTCAGTTTGTTTGTGTTGAGATATTGTTGTTTATATTTAAGATTTCACTCTGATAACATGACGGAAGTGATCTGCGGTCTGGACTGAATTTAGCTGTTTTTATAAACAGTACAAAATGAATCCAAATAGTCATGTCACATTCATTTCTACACTGCTTTACACAATACAGATTGCTTCAGACCAGATCAACTGGAAAAACTTAACTAGTGATGTTGTACAATTAATCAATTACAAAATAAATTTAATTTAGGCTGTAAAGCAGCTGTACAGAAGATGATAGTGTCATTAATCGGGTCAGCTCAATTCAAGTTTTTATTTTCATCTGATTAGTGCAGCTAGATCATATTTTATCTAAAAATAAACTATAGTGACTTATTTATAAATCTATTTTATTTTGGTTCATTAATTTTTTTAATTGTCTTTTAACAGTGGATTTTCTCGAACTTCAACTGAAAAACAAATAAAAATGTAAAAAAAAAAAATCAGAAATGTATTTATGTGTGTTAAATATATTCATATAATACATATTAATAGCAAAATATACATATATAAAAAAATAGTAATAAAATCTCTCTGAGGAAATAAACTTACATTTTTGACTAATTTTTAACAGTGAATTCTCAACTGTAAATTCCTTAATTCAACTGAAAAACATAAAAAATAAAAAAAGCATTAATGTATTAATTTATTTGCGCGTTATATATATAGTCATATAATACATATTAATAGCAAAATATATATATAAAAAATACAAATATAAATTAGTGATAAAATAACTTTTAAATGTGTGTTAAATGTGTTATTTTAAATCTATATATATTTCTCTGAGGAAATTAATATTTAAATCTTTCCATTTATTGCATGTTTTCATATTGTCTTAGATTTTAATTCAACTGAAAAAAAAGTAAAATGTAAAAAAAAAAATCATTAATGTAGTTATGTGTTAAATATATTCATATAAAACATATTCATATCGAAATATAAATATAAAAAAAATACAAATTTAAATTAGTAATAAGTAATACATTACTAATAAAATGTGTTAATTATGTGTGTATGTATATATACATACACACATTGTTTTTTTTTGCATTTATTACATCTTGTAAATGGTCTTTTAACAGTGGATTTTCTTAAACTTTAATTCAGCTGAAATAATATAAATGTAAATATAAATAATATAAATATAAATAAATTATATATATATATATATATAATACATTTTTTGCATTTATTACATTTTGTAAATGGTCTTTTAACAGTGGGCTTTAATTCAACATACTATATATACATAATTTTAATACATATAAATCAATTAAAAAACATAATTTTATTTTTATTACATTTTTTAAACTTGTATAATATAAAATACATAAAATTAATATAATGCAAAATGTGAATATAAAAAATAAATATCTAAATAAATACAAACTAGTAATGAAATAAGTTATATATATTCCTCGGAGGAAATATATTTATGCATTTATTAAAATTTTTAAGTGTTCTTTTAACAGTGGATTTTCTTGAACTTTAATTCAGCTGAAAAAATAAAAAAATGTTAAATTACTAATTAAAATTAAATTAAATTTTGTTTATGTGTGTTAAATATATTATATAAATATATAATGCATAATAATAGCAAAATATAACTATAAATTAGTAATAAAATAAGTTGTATATAAAAAATCCTCTAAGGAAATAAATTTTTTAATTGTGTATTTATTAAAAGAAAATTTATTTTAGCAGTGGATTTTCTTTAATTCAACTGAAAAACTGTAAATCATAATTATAAATATATATATATATATACATATATATATATATATATATATATACACACACACACACACACACACACATATATATATGATGTAAATAATATATAATAAAATAAACAGATTAGATTGTATGACTTAGTACAAACAATATGAAATGATGATTACATGTGTGTTTGCAGGACTCTCCAGAAAAAGACTGTAACCCAATACTGTCCGAAGAGGCCAAACTGAAGGCCAAATATCCGAACCTGGGACAAAAATCCGGCGGTTCTGACTTTCTGATGAAAAGACTACAGAAAGGAGTGAGTTCAGTGTCTCTCTGTTCAAAACACACACAACTAGGTTTGATTTCCAAGCGATAAACATCCCACACTGACAACAAATGCGGCATAAAGTGTCTCAAATTTTCTCTTGCTTCCTAGCAAAAGTACTTTGACTCGGGCGACTATAACATGGCAAAGGCCAAGATGAAGAGCAAACACGTGGTTGCGGCCGGAGCTGATAAGAACCTGGTGACAGGAGACCATATTCCCACACCGCAGGACCTTCCTCAGAGGAAAACCACGCCACTCGCCAGCAAACTGGCCGGATAAACACAAACACACACATGCACACACACACACACACACACACTCACACTCGAGACATGAAAACACTCATATACACACAGAAATAGCTGCAGAGATGAGTGCTAGTGTTTGTTCTCGGGGTAGTTTCTGTGCAACTAAACCTCTAGAGGAGATGCAGACACTAAAGCTGCAGATCAGATCCGCTCTGATGCCACATTCACTAGGGCTGGGTGGTATGACGCCAGGAATGATGAAAACGAGACGAAGTCATGTGAAAATACGGAGCGAGGCACGTCCCAAAACTGATCCGGATGAAGCAGAGCTTGTGTTTGTTACGTTTTTGCTGGGCAACATCAGTATTAATGGTTAACATTAATTAAGTGCAATCGGAATTTAGTTTGAACAAAAGAAATGTTCACTCCAAATTAAGTATTACAGATAATTACAATAAAAAAGCCAAGTAACAGAATTAAATGTGGACGTTTTACTAGAAAATGCTATTTCAGTCTTTTTAAAATTTCATCTTACTTGCTGTTTCTATTTGCTAAAATTATTTGTGAAATTAACACATTTTCAGTGTAAAAAACTGAAATAGTGTTTTCTTGTAAAATTTATTCCTGTGATCTTTATTTCCAGCTTCAATTAATTTTTTTATTATTATTATTATTATTATTATTTTTTTTTTTTTTTACAGTGTATTGGTTTTGTTTTATAACAACAATAATAGTTCAGACCTAACAATAAATCTTCTCACACATTTTAATAAATGTAATTTTTTATGAAGAAAAGTTAAAATAAAATTTGTATATATATATATATATATATATATGATTAATCGCATCCAGAATAAAAGTTTATGTTTACATACTATATATTTGTGTACGGTGTATATTTATTATGTATATTTAAATACATACAGATGCATGTATATATTAAGGAAAAATATTTTAGATTTATATCTATATTTATTTATAATCGAAATTGTATACAGGTTTAAATATATATATATATATATATATATACATATAAATATTTAGTTTTAATATATACATGTATGTGTGTGTACATAATAAATAGACAAAGTAAACACACATATAGTATGTAAACATAAACTTTTATTTTGGATGCGATTAATCGTTTGACAGCCCTAGTTTATATATATATATATATATACACACACACTACCAGTCAAAAGTTTTTACACCGTAAGATTTTTTTATTTATTTTAAAGAAGGCCCTTCTGCTCACCAAGTTGGCATTTATTTGATTCAAAGTACAGCAAAAATAGTAAAAATGTAAAGTATTTTTAGTGTTTAAAATAACATATATATTTTAAAATGTAATTTTTTCCTGTGATTTCAAAGCTGAATTTTCAGCATCCTTCAGAAATCATTCTAATATACTGATTTGCTGTTCAAAAAACATTTATTTTTATTATTATTAGTAGAATTTAGTTTCAGGTTTTTTTGATGAATAGAAAGTTCAGAAGAACAGCATTTATCAGAAATAGAAATATGTTATAAATGTCTTTTGATCAATTTAAAGCATCCTTGCTAAATAAAAGTATTAATTTCTATAATTTCTTTGCATACTGAATCCAAGTTTTTGAATAGTTTTATTTCAGATAAATGCTGATCTTTGGATCTTTCTATTCATCAGAGAATCCTGAAGAAAATGCACTCAACTGTTTTAAATATTAATAATAATAATAAAAAATGTTTCAGCATATTAGAATGATTTCTGAAGGATCATGTGACACTGAAGACTGGAGTAAATTCAGCTTTGCATCGCAGAAATAAATTACATTTTAAAATATATTCAAATAGAAAACAATTACTTTAAATAGTAAAAATATTTCACAATATTACTGCTTTTGCTGTACTTTAGATCAAATAAATGCAGGCTTGGTGAGCAGAAGAGAAATCTGGTAGTGTAAGTATTTATTTTTAAGTATTTATTGCTCTGATGATGTTACTGTGAGCTATAGTTACTCATACTGTTAAGTTTTTGGTCATATCGCCCATCCCTACTGGATCACACACACATCTGTGAGCTGAAAATCAGATTTCAGAGCTGAAGGACTGAGAATAACACACACAAACACAACTGTTGGTCTTGTTTTAGCTGCTAAACACACACCTGTATGAATGAGGCCATGTGTTAAAAATGTCACTTTCTTCATCTTCATTTCTTTCTCTTAAAGAATGAATCTTACAAAAACATTTCATGAGTCAAATAATTATGATTAAATATAATAATATAATTATTTCACATAATTACTTATAATTTGACAAAGAAATTATATAATAATTATATATATATATATATATATATATATATATATATATAAATATATATATATATAAAATATTATTATTATTATTTTTTCCATTTGCATTATGTATAGCATCTACAAATTGACATTAAAAAATAGTGTTAAATGTTTAAATAATAAATGTATTAAAAAAAACATTAACAAGAGAGCGTAAACTGAAATAAATAATAACAAAAATCTGAATGGTCCTAAATTGGGATTCATTTTCTATATGCAAATTGTATTTAGTGATTTAATTTTAATGGAGGTTTTGTTTGGAGAATGATCTGTAGGTGACATATGGATATATATGTATATGTATAAATGTACAGTGTGTATGTGTGTTAAATATTGGAGCACAGATTTTAAGGCACTATTTAAAATACATTTTTACATTAAAGTTAAGCTTTGCTCTGGGTTCTCTTTACTTCCTGCAAATGATTTGAGTGCTGTATTGTGGTCTGGTCTGTACAAAATCACCAATATCCACTAGAGGTCACTAGTGAATGCGACATTTGGAAGGTTTTTTGAAAATTCCTAACAGAAAGCAATATTTTTTTTAAAAAGTACTAATATTTATAATGTTCAAAAATTAAAAATATATATATGTGTGTGTGTGCTACAATTATGAATATAACTCAAAGTATTTTAAATATAATTGAAGAAATCAAAATTGTTATATATACAGTTGAAGTCAAAAGTCTGCTGTTCTTCAGAAAAATCCTTCAGGTCCCACAAATTTGGTTTTCCAACATTTTTGTGTATTTGAACCCTTTCCAGCAATGACTGTATGATTTTGAGATCCATCTTTTCACACTGAGGACAACTGAGAGACTCATATGCAACTATTACAGAAGCTTCAAACACTCACTGATGCTCCAGAAGGAAAAAAACATGCATTAAGAGCCGGGGGTTTTTTTCAAACTTTTGAAATTTGAAGATCATGGTAAATTTAACGTATTTTGTCTTCTGAGAAACATGCAAGTATCTTCTGTGGCTTCTGAAGGGCAGTACTAAATGAAATATATATATATATATTTAGGCAAAATTAGCAAAATGTACACATTTCCATTCTTTTCAAAAGTTTTCACCCCCGGCTCTTAATGCATGTTTTTTCCTTCTGGAGCATCAGTGAGTGTTTGAACCTTCTGTAATAGTTGCATATGAGTCTCTCAGTTGTCCTCAGTGTGAAAAGATGGATCTCAAAATCATACAGTCATTGTTGGAAAGAGTTCAAATACACAAAAATGCTGGAAAACCAAAGAATTTGTGGGAGCTGAAGGATTTTTCTGAAGAACAGCAGACAGTTTAACTGTTCAGGACAAACAAGGGACTCATGAACAACTATCACTAAACAAAAAACACAGCTGTGGATCATTTATTAGTCAGGTCAGTACTAAATAAAATAACATGAATTTCGTTTGATCCCTCTTATTTTGCTAAAATGATTAACATTTTGCAGATTCTGCAAGGTGTATGTAAACTTTTGACTCCAACTGTATATATATATATATAGTGTCAGGGAATACAATATTCCATTACTTTGTTTAACAAAAGTAGCTATTTAGTTAGTCTTTATGGAAAGTAATGTGTTACTTTTTGTCACCTGTGCTGGATTTGTTTTTAATAATAATAATAAAAAAAGTGACATTTTTGTCAACTGCAAAGGCTTTTTCACACGAAAAGTGAAATAAATAAGCCAATGTTAACTTGTTAACTTACTTATTTGACAAAGCAACTTTTATTATCTATTATTATCTATCTATATCCATTTTCTTATAAAATGAAAAGTAATGCATTATTTTACTAGTTGAAATAATTAAAACAAATACTTGAAAAAGTAATCTGACTGAAGTTTTGATATATTTACGGTAGGAAATGTACAAAATATCTTCATGGAACATGATCTTAATGATTCTAATGGTTTTTGGCATTAAAAATCAATCATTTTAACCCATATCATTTTTAGCTATTGGTACAAATATACTTGTGCTACATATATATATATATATATATGTGTGTGTGTGTGTGTGTGTGACCCTGGACCACAAAACCAGTATTAAGTAGCACAAGTATATTTGTACCAATAGCCAAAAATGATATGGATTAAAATTATTGAATGCCAAAAATCATTGGAATCATTAAGATCATGTTCCATGAAGATATTTTGTAAATTGCCTACCGTAAATGTATCAAAACTTAATTTTTGATTAGTAATATGCATTGTTAAGAACTGCATTCGGACAACTTTAAAGGGGATTTTCTCAATATTTGGATTTTTTATTTGAAAAATCTAAAGATTCTAGATTTTCAAATATATATATATATATATATATATATATATATATATATATATATATATATATTTATTTATTGATATATATATATATACCACTCAAATTAGGTTAATACCACAGCTTTGAATCCATAAATGTCAGTCTGACCTCAGCTTGTCATTTTAACCCACATCGTTCCGTTCAAGCTGCTTTGAAATGAGTCAGAGGTTCAAAGGGTGTGTTAGTACAAGGTTAACGTTTTTACATACTGACTAATCATTTTACTTGACTGTTCTCACACAAAGCTTGCATTATTTTCTGTTCTCGAGATATGTTTAGATCAGGTCTGTGTTTCAACTGTGTTGTCTATAATCTTACTCTGAAATAACTGCGAAATAACTCGAAAAGACTAAATTCAGGAAAATTCTAGAAGGAAGCAGGAAGCCCATGTAAGGGTTTAAGGGGGAGGCGTTAAGGAAAAATCCGTCACGTGACGCCTTTGCGTCATGCGTGCAATTATAAAACCGTTCAGACAACGCGCTACTTCCGCTTCACTCTGCACATAAGAGTGTCGACCATTACGAGCACTATAACCTTCACAGCCTACGCTTTAAACTTTCAAATTCGAAGCTTTTAATCTCACTCGTCTTGGTCGTGTTTAACTTTAGCCTATCGCTTTGTCTCGCGTCGTGATCGGAAATATGACTCTGAGTTTTGGAATTAGACGAACGGCCGCGATAAGTATCCTCGCGCAAGGCGCGCACACGGCGCTCGTGCCCGGGCCCGCTCTCAAAGCCCGGACGGAGGACGAGCTGGACGGGTGCGCGGATGAAATTGACGCTGTGCTAAAGCCGCTGAGGCCCGGATCGAATAGCCTGAAGGGACTACAGCAGGGGCGCTTCGTGTCCGCGTCGGATGGATCTCTACCCGCCACACCGGATCCGCAGGAGTTCGATTCCGACGAGCTGGTTCAGGATACGCGGCAACTTCTGTTGGATTTCTATCGCATGCACACGGGAATGTGCACGCCAGACCGGAAGCATCATCACGCCTTACCGACAATGAAGCGCGTCGTCGAGGACATTCTTGTAAAGCACGGGATCGCGTACAATGGTAAGACGCGCGCATGCCCCCAACAAAGCTGCGCGCTCCCGCTGATCGTGTTTAACTTTTAATTCAGGCGGCTCATGTGATCTCAGTTAATTGTATTATTTTAATACTGTTTAGTATTATTTTTACTTCGCGTTCTCATAATGTTTTATTTCGTTTTTTTCGTTCGTGTTGGTTATGTAACTTTAGTTACTTGACCGTAAATAAGCAGAAGTTTCGGTTTTCAGTAGAGGGTTTTTTTTTTCTCGGTAAGGGTTTTTATCTGGTCAAACCGCAGGTTCGTCATTGCGATTCTCGGAATTGCGATAGTTCCGCTTATCAGCCGCCTTCAACACGCCTCTGTGGGGGGAGTGAAAATAGATTGGCTTTGAATAGCGAAACTATTTCAAAAAGCAGTGGGTGGAACGAAATGACACCGTTTTAAAGGGAGACACTGAAGGCAAAACACTTTTTTTTTCATGCAGCTGTCAAGTTTGGGTTTGGGGCTTTTTGGTTTGCGTGGGTTTTTTTTTTTTTTCTCAGACTAGGAAAGAAAATACCCAAACATTTTGTTTTTATAGCTTTATATCTATTTGTCAATAGATTTCAATTACAATACATACAATACACTTAAACACATCAAACTTTACCTTTTACATCCTTTTACCTTTTAGTCTTTATCCTAAAAGTTTTTACAGATGTTCATATATAATTTGCTTGCTTATTTACAACATTTTATTCCAGCAGAAATTAAAATGTACTGTTTTATGTCTATTCTAAGTATTTTCTGAATTATGGAGTGACAAAATAAGAACCAAAATTCCTCTGTAAAAACATTTGACTCTAAAAAAAAAAAAAAAGTGCTTTGAAAACTGACTTTATCTAGTGTTTACATTTTTCTACTGGGAATTTTATGCAAATTAGCACATATTTACATTTTTCAATTAAATATTTAAACTTAACATTTTTGAAAATTTGTTATGCAAAAAAATTTATCAAGTGGTGAGAAAATTATATATAATTTATAAATAAATATATACATATAAAATATATAATATTATTATTATTATTATTATTATTATTATTATTATTATTATTATATATTTTAATTCTTTTTTTTTGCATAAAAATGAAATATTCTGTAAAAATCTGCCAATGGTTTTAATTCAGCCGTTTGAGAAATTCTACATTCACAAATACAAATGTCCAAATTTATGGTCTTTCTCTTAAGAATTGTATAAAGAACAAACTTTTTTCATGACCCCCGGTGTTCAAAATCCCTACTATTTTCACGTTCGAAGAATCATTAATTTATAAATGATACTTTATTGATACTGATTTTCATGGCAGCTTCAACACACAAAAACCCAACACCACAGATAACAAAAGCCATTTCAGCTAAAACTACAATATGAAAGCTTGAGAATAAAGTGCAAATAATAAAAAAAGTATCTACTGTACTAGGTCTTTAGTCCATATACTATATATTAAAACATATTGTATATGTTTAGTACATTTCATTGAGTAAATATGACAACAAAAAAAAATGTGATTATAATTTTACTGCTATTACTGCATTTACTCCTTTTTAAGTTAACAAATATAACAACGCAAGTGTTGTTCGTGTTGACTAAAATTGAAACTAAAATTAAAACCACAATGTTTTCGTTACTTGAAATAAACATGAAAACCATTAACAAAATTACTAAAACTTGACCTAAAAATGTTTGAAAAATTCTAAATATTAATATTTAATTATTTCATTTCTGTTATTTTGAGCGTTCATTTAAAAAAAAAAAAAAAAAAGTTGTGATTGTGCTGTCAATTAAAAAGGGGGTGGGAAATGTGGAACCACTGATTAAATTGTCACTGACCGATATTCTTCATTGGATATCAGTATCTATTCTGACAAGACAGAATGAATAAAATCATCTCAGTTTCTGATGTTATGTTTTGTTGTTTTTCTGCAGGAATGTTGCAGCGTTTGCAGCTTGGCTCTCAACCCGATGACATGAGCTTTATTGGCTCTATAGCGAAGACCATGTTCAAAGACGACACCACCAACTGGGGCCGGATCGTGAGTCTGGTGGCATTCGGGGCTGCGGCATGCTCTCATCTGAGGGACTTAAAGCGGGAGCGCTGTGTTGAGATGGTGGCTGAGCAGATCTCCTCGTATCTGATCTCAGAACAGCACGACTGGCTCCTCAACAACAAGAGCTGGGTGAGTGACACTGGAGTCTGTGAGCTGAAAGGAAAATCTCTCGCGCTAATGGGAACGGCTTGTGTTGCCTTCACTGCATAATTCAGAGATGTTCTCATCTGTGTGATCACACACGCGCAGTGAAGTTCAGTCCATTCAACACGTGAAACTCAACTCCAGGAGCTCGCATATCAGAAACCGCCATTAAAACTCACCTGCGTCTTCTTTAACCCCTATAATGCATTCGAAGAAATGTTGCTTTATTCAGGGGAAAGTTACTTTTAAAAGTAATGCGTTACAATGTTGCGTTACTTCCTAAAAAAGTAACCAATTACATTACTTGGTTGCTTTTTATGGAAAGTAATGCGTTAAAATATTGCGCAAATCTAAAAAAGTAACTTACTTTTTATAGAAAGTAATGCATTACAATATTGCATAACTCAAAAAAAAAAGTACTAATGTTACTTGGTTACTTTTTATGGAAAGTAATGCGTTAAAATATTGTGCAAATCTAAAAAAGTAACTAATTATGTTTTTATGGAAAGTAATGTGTTACAATATTGCGTAACTTTCTAAAAAAACGTACTAATTATGTTACTTGGTTACTTTTTATGGAAAATAATGCGTTAAAATATTGCGCAAATCTAAAAAAGTAACTTACTTTTTATAGAAAGTAATGCATTACAATATTGCATAACTCAAAAAAAAAAAAGTACTAATTATGTTACTTGGTTACTTTTTATGGAAAGTAATGCGTTACAATATTGCGCAAATCTAAAAAAGTAACTAATTATGTTACTTTTTATGGAAAGTAATGTGTTACAATATTGCGTAACTTTCTAAAAAAACTTACTAATTATGTTACTTGGTTACTTTTTATGGAAAATAATGCGTTAAAATATTGCGCAAATCTAAAAAAGTAACTTACTTTTTATAGAAAGTAATGCATTACAATATTGCATAACTCAAAAAAAAAGTACTAATTATGTTACTTGGTTACTTTTTATGGAAAGTAATGCGTTACAATATTGCACAACTCTCTAAAAAAGTAACTAATTACGTTACTTACATTCAGTATTTGGTGTGAAAGGGCTTTTACATTTGCTAAAATAACTTTTTATATTAAAAACAAACCAGAAAGCCCTGCCCAGATTTAAAAAGTAACACAAAAGTAATGTAACGCAATGTACTTTCCATAAAAAGTAACTAAGTAACTTAATTGGTTACTTTTTTAGGGAGTAATGCAACATTGTAACGTATTACTTTCTATAAAAAGTAACTAAGTAACGTAATTAGTTACTTTTTTAGAGAGTTACGCAACATTGTAACGCAGTACTTTTTAAAAGTAAATTTCCCCAACACTGATCTGGACTTTGTAAAAGTAATCTGGTTACTTTATAGATTACATGACCTAAAGTGAGCAACCTAGATTGTTACGGACCACAATTTATGCGTTTACTGCATTTGCAAAGTTTTGTTTCCTCACTAAAAGCGAGCCTGAATGTGTCTTGAGGACTAATGTGTTTCTCTCTCTGTCTGCAGCATGGATTTGTGGAGTTTTTCCGCGTGGAGGACATGGAGTCAGTCGTTCGCAACGCTTTGATGGCCGTTGTCGGGTGCGCTGGCATCGGCGCTGGTCTCGCTCTCCTGATCCGATGAAATCACGTTAACATACCAATCATGCGCACATTGCACCCGTCTCATTGCACACGCTTTGCCGTGTTGCGTAGAGTCAAACTCCCACGGTGCTCCGCTGGACTCCACTTTGAGCTCAACGCAAGCTCAGCATCCCAGTCCACAATGCACCAAAGATTGGGCTCTCCTTGAGCCAGTGAGAAGCACGAATATTTTATTTTCTAAGCTATTTTTCTAATAAAATGAAAAGTGCATATTTGGTGTGTGCGTCATCATTTGAGTTCCTTTCTTCACTTTGCAAACGTGTTTTACATTGATGAAATGTGACTTCAGTATGAATGTTTGGGTTTTCAGCGGCTCCTGAGTTCCTCCTCATGGTCTGAAATGAGTGTTTTTGCAACATTTGACCTTTAGGTAAAGAGAAGTGGGACAGACGCTGTCTCAGAGTCTCTTTTCTGTCAACTGAAAGTGAAAGAACTTCAACGATGCCACTCAAAAAAAACTCCAGAGCCTTAATGACTTGTGAAAACACTTTCAGTTGTGTTTCAGTATGTTGTGAGAATGAAACTGGCTTATCAAACTCTAAACTGAATCCTGGCATTGATTGTCCAACTATAAGATGCTGCATTGGCAAATTTTACTCTTAAGTTGCAAAATGCTCCTTCACTCTTTAAAATAAAGGTGCTTTAAAAGGTTCTAAAATCATTTTTGGTTCCACAAAGAATCATTCAGTTAAAGGTTTATTAAAGAACCATCTCTTACCTTTTTATAATCTGAAGAACCTTCAAAGCATTCAATAGTCTATGTACAAATGAAAATTTGTTCTGGAATGAATGGGTTGCCAGAATGAGAGGCCAAACAGCTGATGAAAACCTATGGTTTAACCCTTTAACTGTCACCGTCCCGTCACCGGGACGCCTACGTTTACTTCATATTTCAAAGAAAAATCGATCTAATCATGACAAACTATATATGGTTGGAAAGGTCTAAGACTCCTAAATTGATATTTTACCACTGTTTTGTGTTACAAATTATGTAGGAAAAGTAATAGATTAATTTATGACAAGAGTGCACCTCAAAAAATGTACTTCATAACAGGAGTTCAGACCTTTTTCACAAAAAGACTTTCTTTGTTGCCTTTTTTTCTATCATGCTTTAGAAATCATAAGAAATTATAGATCACTTGAAGACTTAAAATTTCAAAATTCATCCTTTGGAAACCATTTTAAAATCAGACATTGCATTATCATGGAAATTGTACATAAAAATCATATTATAAAATGTTTTTGTTCATGAATTATACAAAAATTACATTTGGATAGTGCATTTTTATGTCTATGTTCACAATGGAGAGTGACAATTAAAGGGTTAAGCATAAATGAAGAGCTAAAATTTTTTTTCTTCATCCAATTTGTAAAAGTGTCATTCCATCACTTGCTCACCAATGGATGTGAATGGGTGCCGTCATAATGAGTGTCCAAACAGCTGATGAAAACCAATGGTTTAAGCATAAATGAAGAGCTAAAAATTAGTTTCTTCATCCAATTTGTAAAAATGTGTCATTCCATCACTTGCTCACCAATGGATGTGAATGGGTGCCGTCATAATGAGTGTCCAAACAGCTGATGAAAACCTATGGTTTAAGCATAAATGAAGAGCTAAAAATTAGTTTCTTCATCCAATTTGTAAAAATGTGTCATTCCATCACTTGCTCACCAATGGATGTGAATGGGTGCCGTCATAATGAGAGTCCAAACAGCTGATAAAAACATCACAATAATCCACAAGTAATCCACACCACTCCAGTCCATCAGTTAACATCTTGAGAAAACAAAAACTGAAGCAAATCCATCATTAAGATGTTTTTAATTAAAAAAAGCCCATAATCCACAATAACGCTTCCTCCAGTGAAAAAGTGGTCTGGTCTGAATCAGGAGAGAAATCTGCACACATCAAGCACCATTTACAAGCCAAAACCATCCAAAAACAGCTCTAAACAAATATGTGGCTGGATTTTGATGACTTTTCTTACTGGAGGAGGTGTTATTATGGATTATCGACTTGTATTTTAGTTAAAAACATCCTAATGATGGATTTGTTTCAGCTTTTGCCTTCTCAAGATGTTAACTGATGGACTGGAGTGGTGTGGATTACTTGTGTACTATTATGATGTATATATAATGTATATTGTGATGTTTTTATCAGCTGTGTGGACTCTCATTATGACGGCACCCATTCACATTTATTGGTGAGCAAGTGATGGAATGACACAGTTTTACAAATCGGATGAAGAAACAAACTAATTTTTAGCGCTTAATTCATGCTTAAAACATAGGCTTTTATCAGCTGTTTGGACTTTCATTATGACGGCACCCATTCACATTTATTGGTGAGCAAGTTTTTTACAAATTGGATGAAGAAACAAACTAATTTTTAGCGCTTAATTCATGCTTAAAACATAGGCTTTTATCAGCTGTTTGGACTTTCATTATGACGGCACCCATTCACATTTATTGGTGAGCAAGTTTTTTACAAATTGGATGAAGAAACAAACTAATTTTTAGCGCTTAATTCATGCTTAAAACTGGTTTTTATCAGCTGTTTGGACTCTCATTATGACGGCACCCATTCACATTTATTAGTGAGCAAGTGATGGAATGACAGTTTTACAAATCGGATGAAGAATCAAACTAATTTTTAGTGCTTAATTCATGCTTAAAACATAAGCTTTTATCAGCTGTTTGGACTTTCATTATGATGGCACCCATTCACATTTATTGGTGAGGAAGTTTTTTACAAATTGGATGAAGAAACAAACTAATTTCTAGCGATTAATTCATGCTTAAAACGGGTTTTTATCAGCTGTTTGGACTCTCATTA
The DNA here is from genome assembly GCA_033026305.1 of Cirrhinus molitorella. Taxonomy (NCBI): domain Eukaryota; kingdom Metazoa; phylum Chordata; class Actinopteri; order Cypriniformes; family Cyprinidae; genus Cirrhinus; species Cirrhinus molitorella. Next base: position 37,477,323 of record CM065131.1, on the reverse strand, counting down.
TGACGGCACCCATTCACATTTATTAGTGAGCAAGTGATGGAATGACACAGTTTTACAAATCAGATGAAGAATCAAACTAATTGTTAGTGCTTAATTCATGCTTAAAACATAGGTTTTTATCAGCTGTTTGGACTCTCATTATGACGGCACCCATTCACACCCATTGGTGAGCAAGTGATGGAATGACACATTTTTAAAAATCGGATGAAGAAACAAACTCATTTTTAGCACTTGATTCATGCTTAAAACATAGGCTTTTATCAGCTGTTTGGACTCTCATGATGGCACCCATTCACATGTACTGGTGAGCAAGTGATGGAATGACACATTTTTACAAACTGGATGAAGAAACAAACTAATTTTTAGCGCTTAATTTATGCTTAAAACAGGTTTCTATCAGCTGTTTGGACTCTCATTATGATGGCACCCATTCACATTTATTGGTGAGCAAGTTTTTTACAAATTGGATGAAGAAACAAACTAATTTTTAGCGCTTAATTCATGCTTAAAACGGGTTTTTATCAGCTGTTTGGACTCTCATTATGACGGCACCCATTCACATTTATTGGTGAGCAAGTGATGGAATGACACAGTTTTACAAATTGGATAAAGAAACAAACAAATTTTTAGTGCTTAATTCATGCTTAAAACATAGGTTTTTATCAGCTGTTTGGACTTTCATTATGACGGCACCCATTCACATTTATTGGTGAGCAAGTGATGGAATGACACTTCTACAAATCGGATGAAGAAACAAACTAATTTTTAGCGCTTAATTCATGCTTAAACATAGGTTTTTATCAGCTGTTTGGACTCTCATTCTGACGGCACCCATTCACATTTATTGATGAGCAAGTGATGGAATGACACACTTCTACAAATCGGCTGAAGAAACAAACTAATTTTTAGCGCTTAATTCATGCTTAAACATAGGTTTTTATCAGCTGTTTGGACTCTCATTCTGACGGCACCCATTCACATTTATTGGTGAGCAAGTGATGGAATGACACATTTTTACAAATCAGATGAAGAATCAAACAAATGAGCAAGTGATGGAATGACACAGTTTTACAAATTGGATGAAGAAACAAATTTTTAGTGCTTAATTCATGCTTACAACATAGGTTTTTATCAGCTGTTTGGACTCTTGTTATGACGGCACCCATTCACATCCATTGGTGAGCAAGTGATGGAATGACAAATCGGATGAAGAAACAAACTCATTTTTAGCATGTGAATGTTATTTTATAATACACGTCAAGTCAATTTCGTTAATATTAAATGAAGATGCACAAACTTGGTTTGTTGGTTCGAAATGGTAACATGCGATGTTGAACGTGAAGAGAGTCAGTTTTGTGTTTGTGGTTCGTCAGACTCAGCAGATGATGCTGCTAGTTAATGCGATTCTCTAAACCTGTGTGAACTTGGTACATTAACACATGCACTAAAACCACCAAATCACCATCTGAGTCACACGCATGCAGGTTTAATGCCTCATTCAGACCTCTCTGTCAGCATTCAAATGTGTTTGGTGCACAGCAGATGCGGTTCGCTGTGTGTTTGTGTTAATTCTGGTGCAGCACAAACCGCCCAAAGCATCACTAGTGTGACATTTATGTGTGTGTCTGTGGTTTTCATCATCTGGTTCAGTGTGTTGATGGTTTTCTAGCTTACAGTGCAAGTCAGCAAATATAGAGCATGGCATAAACACATGTCGCATCTGATGTGTTGCCTTCTGCATTTATGGTTGACAGCAGCATCTGAGAGCAGGTAAACACACACAAACACACAGTCACAACACTCACAACACATGCAAGATGAGCTGTAAGAAACCATAACTCAATTATTTCTCATGAACATCGGTGAGATTAAATTGAGAGCAATTATGAACTAGTTTGAGGAGGTTTGCACACGAACCGCACTGATGTACTGCTGTGTTATCAGTATGCGTGTTGAGCAGCAGATCTCTGACACCATCAACACACACCACAACATTTCTGAGAAATTTCTGATATGTGTGTGTGTGTGTGTGTGTGTGTGTGTTTACACTGGCAGTAAAATGTCAGCTGATCCTTTATTTGACTTTGCACATTAACAGTATCAACATTTTATCAAGTACAACATGAAACCAGCCATCCATGAAATATCAAACACAGAAATGTGTTCATAAACTGCACAGAGAATGACTACCATGACATGACACAGACTAAAGGCAATAAGCATATAAACGACAGACAGCAGTGACTTTTTTGAGTCTCATGTGATGTTAATGTGCTTCTCAATAAATGAGATTTCTACTATTTAATTATTAGGATTGAATGATGTTATACTCATATTCATAAGTCAAACAGACAACAAACTGTCTGGTTTTGAACTACTTAAAATTGACTTTATTTGGAAATAATAAAAGATAGTCATGCATTTGTTATATACTATATGTACTGGGGGGCAAAATTTGGAATAATTAAATGTTTTATTGTTTTCATATCTCTTCTGCACACCAAGGCTGCATTTATGTAATCAAAAATACAGTAAAAATTGAGAAATAATATTGTAAATATTAAAGCATTTGTTTTCTATGTGCATGTTTGTAAATTGTAATTTATTCCTGTGATCAAAGTTGAATTTTCAGCATCATTACTCCAGTCTTGAGTGTCACATGATCCTTCGGAAATCAGTTTATAATTTCTGATTATTACCAATGTTGAAAACAGTTGTGCTGCACAAATTTATTGTGGATAGCATGCAACTTTTTATTTTTCAGGATTCACAGATGAATAGAAAGTTCAAAAGAACAGCATTTACTTTTAATAGAAATATTTTGTAGCATAAATGTCTTTACTGTCACTTTTCATCATGTATTCTTGAATTAAAAAAGCAGGCTATGCATTTTGTGTGTGTTTGTTTGTTAAGTGACTACAGACTCAAAGAATTTCCTCGAGTACGGACAGTAGCACCATTCGCTGTTTCTCAGACCACAAACATCATAGAAAATAACCGTGTCTCGTTCTTTCTCTCTCTCTCTCTTTCTTGTTGTCTGTCTTCAAGTGGTAACTTCCTCAATAACGAAGCGCAAGATGAAAACAGGAACTTGTCCATGAACACACACACATCTGCCCTTCCCCCCTCACCACCACTTACATAACCTGTTTGCTCTTTGCTCAGACAGCGGTTGTTTTCAGCTTGTCGTTTGTTTAGTTTTATTGGGTCAATGATGATTCGTATCTGCTGGGAAAGACTGAAATGCAAATTATTTTTTTTTGTGGAGAAGCTAAACAATAGTCTTTTATGTTTTACATACTCAAGATCTACTTAAAGGCAAGACGCCACAGGGGTAAATGTTAACTGACAGATATACATTTTCATCATGTTTTTAGGAATACAATGTTGTATAAATATGTGTGAATGGTATATCAACAAACCCCTTAGTAAATGCCTTCAGAATGTAAATGGGAGTAAAACTGTAAGTTCTGCTGATGGGGAGAAACAAACTCATTTTGCAAAAACATTGTTTGTGTTATAATTGAAATCTACTGTCGCAAATACATCAAGTGTAAAAATAAAATCATGATATATCAACAAACCCCTCAGTATAATCCTTCAAAATATAGATGGGAATAAAACTGTAAGTTTTGGTGTTTGTAAGTGCTGCTTTAGTGAAGAAACAAACTCATTTCGCAAAAACATTGTTTGTGTTATAATTGAAATCTACCAACGCAAATACATAAAGTGTAAAAATAAACCAAGTGAATTACATATCAACAAACCCCTCAGTATAATGATTCAGAATACTTATAGGAATAAAACTGTAAGTTTTGGTGTTTGTAAGCACTGCTGAAGTGGAGAAACAAACTCATTTTGCAAAAACATAATTTGTTATAACTGAAATGACGCAAATACATAAAGTGTAAAAATAAAACCAGGTCAATGATATATCAACAAACCCATCAGTATAACCCTTCAGAATATGTATGGGAATCAAACGGTAAGTTTTGGTGTATGTAAGTGCTGCTGAAGTGGAGAAACAAACTCATTTTGCAAAAACCTCATTTTAAGATATGTGTTGTAATTGAAATCGACTGATGCAAATGTATAAAATGTTAAAATAAAACCAGGCATATTATATATCAACAAACCCCTCAGTAAATATAAAGAATATAAGTTTTGATGTTTGTAATTGCTGCTTAAGTGAAGAAACAAACACATTTTGCAAAAACGTAATTTTAAGATATGTGTTGTAATTGAAATATACTGACACAAATACATAAAGTGTAAAAATTAAACCAGGGAAATGATATATCAACAAACCCCTCAGTATAATCCTTCAAAATATAGATGGGAATAAAACTAAGTTATGGTGTTTGTAAGTGCTGTTGATCTGGAGAAACAAACTCATTTTGCAAAAACATCATTAAGCATAAGGGCTATAACTGGAATCTACTGACACAAATGCATAAAGTTTTAAAATAAATTCAGGTGAATGATATATCAACAAACCCCTCAGTATAATCCTTCAGAATATTTATAGGAATAAAACTGTAAGTTTTGGTGTTTGTAAGTGCTGCTGAGGTGAAGAAACAAACTCATTTTGCAAAAACATTGTTTGTGTTATAATTGAAATCTACCAACGCAAATACATAAAGTGTAAAAATAAAACCAGGCGAATTATACATCAACAAACCCCTCAGTATAATGATTCAGAATACTTATAAAAATAAAACTGTAAGTTTTGGTGTATGTAAGTGTTGAGAATTCCCAGGAGGTCACATGACAGTCAGCCATGGGTGGAGCTAAGTCTCCTCAGGTGCACTAACTGGTATTTAGCTGCTGCTGTTTGAAGTGTGTGCAACATGCTGCTGAAGCTAATATTGCCTTCTCCACAAAGAGAGCTTCTGTTAGAGTTGATGTGTTCCTGACTTTGTAAGTTTATTACTAAGTACTGGATTCATCTGTTTTAATGGACACACCATCCTGGTAGCACATTCCTCAACCAACCCTAAACCCATTGCAAAACTTTACAGTAAGTGCTGCTAAAGTGGAGAAACAAACTCATTTTGCAAAAACGTAATTTGTTATAATTGAAATGATGCAAATACATAAAGTGTAAAGATAAAACCCGGTCAATAATATATCAACAACCCATCAGTATAATCCTTTAGAATATGTATTGGAATCAAACGGTAAGTTTTGGCGTTTGTAAGCACTGCTGAAGTGGAGAAACACACTCTTTTTTTGCAAAAACATAATTTGTGTTATAATTGAAATGACGCAAATACATAAAGTGTAAAAATAAAATCAGGTGAATGATATATCAACACACCCCTCAGTATAATCCTTCAGAATATTTACAAGAATAAAACTAAGTTTTGGTGTTTGTAAGTGCTGCTTTAGTGAAGAAACAAACTCATTTTGCAAAAACGTAATTTTAAGATATGTGTTGTAATTGAAATCTACTGATGCAAATGTATAAAATTTTAAAATAAAACCAGGCATATTATACAGGTCCTTCTCAAAAAATTAGCATATTGTGATAAAGTTCATTATTTTCTGTAATGTACTGATAAACATTAGACTTTCATATATTTTAGATTCATTACACACAACTCGAAGTAGTTCAAGCCTTTTATTGTTTTAATATTGATGATTTTGGCATACAGCTTATGAAAACCCAAAATTCCTATCTCAAAAAATTAGCATATCATGAAAAGGTTCTCTAAACGAGCTATTAACCTAATCATCTGAATCAACTAATTAACTCTAAACACCTGCAAAAGATTCCTGAGGCTTTTAAAAACTCCCAGCCTGGTTCATTACTCAAAACCGCAATCATGGGTAAGACTGCCGACCTGACTGCTGTCCAGAAGGCCATCATTGACACCCTCAAGCAAGAGGTCTGTGGGAAGGAAAAAGTGTGGCAGAGAACGCTGCACAATGAGAAGAGGTGACCGGACCCTGAGGAAGATTGTGGAGAAGGACCGATTCCAGACCTTGGGGGACCTGCGGAAGCAGTGGACTGAGTCTGGAGTAGAAACATCCAGAGCCACCGTGTGCAGGCGTGTGCAGGAAATGGGCTACAGGTGCCGCATTCCCCAGGTCAAGCCACTTTTGAACCAGAAACGGCGGCAGAAGCGCCTGACCTGGGCTACAGAGAAGCAGCACTGGACTGTTGCTCAGTGGTCCAAAGTACTTTTTTCGGATAAAAGCAAATTTTGCATGTCGTTCGGAAATCAAGGTGCCAGAGTCTGGAGGAAGACTGGGGAGAGGGAAATGCCAAAATGCCTGAAGTCCAGTGTCAAGTACCCACAGTCAGTGATGGTCTGGGGTGCCATGTCAGCTGCTGGTGTTGGTCCACTGTGTTTTATCAAGGGCAGGGTCAATGCAGCTAGCTATCAGGAGATTTTGGAGCACTTCATGCTTCCATCTGCTGAAAAGCTTTATGGAGATGAAGATTTCATTTTTCAGCACGACCTGGCACCTGCTCACAGTGCCAAAACCACTGGTAAATGGTTTACTGACCATGGTATTACTGTGCTCAATTGGCCTGCCAACTCTCCTGACCTGAACCCCATAGAGAATCTGTGGGATATTGTGAAGAGAAAGTTGAGAGACGCAAGACCCAACACTCTGGATGAGCTTAAGGCCGCTATCGAAGCATCCTGGGCCTCCATAACACCTCAGCAGTGCCACAGGCTGATTGCCTCCATGCCACGCCGCATTGAAGCAGTCATTTCTGCAAAAGGATTCCCGACCAAGTATTGAGTGCATAACTGAACATAATTATTTGAAGGTTGACTTTTTTTGTATTAAAAACACTTTTCTTTTATTGGTCGGATGAAATATGCTAATTTTTTGAGATAGGAATTTTGGGTTTTCATGAGCTGTATGCCAAAATCATCAATATTAAAACAATAAAAGGCTTGAACTACTTCGAGTTGTGTGTAATGAATCTAAAATATATGAAAGTCTAATGTTTATCAGTACATTACAGAAAATAATGAACTTTATCACAATATGCTAATTTTTTGAGAACGACCTGTACTGACACAAATACATAAAGCGTAAAAATAAAATCATGATATATCAACAAACCCCTCAGTATAATCCTTCAAAATATAGATGGGAATAAAACTGTAAGTTTTGGTGTATGTAAGTGCTGCTTAAGTGAAGAAACAAACTCATTTTGCAAAAACCTCATTTTAAGATATGTGTTGTAATTGAAATCTACTGATGCAAATATATAAAGTGTTAAAATAAAACCAGGTGAATGATATATCAACAAACCCCTCAGTATAATCCTTCAGAATATTTATAGGAATAAAACTAAGTTTTGGTGTTTGTAAGTGCTGTTGATCTGGAGAAACAAACTCATTTTGCAAAAACATCATTAAGCATAAGGGCTATAACTGGAATCTACTGACGCAAATACATAAAGTTTAAAAATAAAATCAGGTGAATGATATATCAACAAACCCCTCAGTATAATATTTCAGAATATTTATAAGAATAAAACTGTAGGTTTTGGTGTTTGTAAGTGCTGCTGAAGTGAAGAAGCAAACTCATTTTGCAAAAACCTAATTTTAAGATATGTGTTGTAATTGAAATCTACTAATGCAAATATTTAAAGTGTTAAAATAAAACCAGGTGAATGATATATCAACAAACCCCTCAGTATAATCCTTCAGAATATTTATAGGAATAAAACTGTAAGTTTTGGTGTATGTAAGTGCTGCTTAAGTGAAGAAACAAACACATTTTGCAAAAACGTAATTTTAAGATATGTGTTGTAATTGAAATCTACTGTCGCAAATACATAAAGTGTAAAAATAAAATCATGATATATCAACAAACCCCTCAGTATAATCCTTCAAAATATAGATGGGAATAAACTTTAAGTTTTGATGTTTGTAAGTGCTGCTTAAGTGAAGAAACAAACACATTTTGCAAAACCGTAATTTTAAGATATGTGTTGTAATTGAAATCTACTGACACAAATACATAAAGTGTAAAAATAAAATCATGATATATCAACAAACCCCTCAGTATAATCCTTCAAAATATAGACGGGAATAAAACTAAGTTTTGGTGTATGTAAGTGCTGCTTAAGTGAAGAAACAAACTCATTTTGCAAAAACCTCATTTTAAGATATGTGTTGTAATTGAAATCTACTGATGCAAATATATAAAGTGTTAAAATAAAACCAGGTGAATGATATATCAACAAACTCCTCAGTATAATCCTTCAGAATATTTATAGGAATAAAACTGTAAGTTTTGGTGTTTGTAGGTGCTGCTGAAGTGGAGAAACAAACTTATTTTTGAGAAAACAATGTACTGTAATTTAAATATATAGGTCTAAATAGATAAAGAACAATAAAATAAACACAGGTTTTTTTTTTTTTTTTTTTTTTTTAGATGTTTTTACTTTCCATCAGTCTAAAAGCAAAATGTTGGGGGGTTTTTGCCTTTAGCATTGTGCCTTAAAACATCAATTTGAATGTTTTTACATGACAAAATATAAACATGTATATTTGCTCTGAGAACATAATGTGAAACAACACAAAATCAGAATTTTAGCCAAATTTAGATTCAGATAGGTTTGATTCAGAACCAAAAATGTCAAACGAATTTTTACCATATTTATCAACATAACAATTTTTACATCTAAACACAGAATTGAACTAAAATTGACGAGCTGCTGTGAATAAGACAGTTGCATTGACTCTGAAGTTTGCTTTGTTACTGTGAGATCTGATTGCAGTGCATTAATGCATATTTACAGCTCTGATGATAGTGACAAACGTAATACAGGTCAAAGGTCCTATGATTCACATCCTGATACTAGAGAACTCAGTGTGTGCTGATGAAAGAATGTTAAATTGTTTATGTTAGTGTGTACTTTAATAGCATACTATCAAACTCTGTTGCACACATGATAGTGTATTTCAGACTGCTGCTAACCACAGTGACTTCAGAGTAGAAACACTGGAGAAGTGTTTGGAATTTCAACTAGTCTCAGACACCTAAAAACTGCAGTGAAGAAACTCTGCACTCACACACACACACACACACACACACACACACACACACACACACACACACACACACACACACACACACACAGGGAATCATGGGTAATAAATGAGGTGATGTGAAGTTTCCAGAGCTGCTGTTACTGCTGTTGAATGTCTGATCTGACAGACAGACAGATGCATCGCACACATGCCTGCACTTCCTGCTGCTCTCTGATTGGCTGTGACTGTTCTGCCTTCCCTTAGCAACAGGGACTTTAAATGGCAACAAAAACAAAATTTCCCAGAAGTCAGCCGACAACAGTTGAGTTTTGTGTGTGTGTGTGTACACTTCTGCTTTACTCAGTGTTAGCAGAGCTCAAAAACTTTTATATTAAACTAAAACTTTTTACAAACTTTTTCATTGTTTTATATGAATCCTTTTAAACGTAACTTTTTAAAACTATATTTTATATTAAACGTAAACGTTTTAAACAAACAAACAAGCAAAAAAACTATATATTTATATAAAACCTAAACCTTTTATTACAATTTATTTCAAAGTTAACATTTTTTCAAATACAGTGGGGGCCAAAGTTATTAGAAATGGTAGCAAATGAAGCTTTTTTTGTTTTTTTTTTTTTTTGAGGGAAAAGTTGTAGTTAGTAGGTAGTTAATAGTGAGAATTGGTCCTTAAAATAAAGTGTGGCCACTTAAAATTATTATATTTTACATTAAAACTTAAATATTTTAGAATAAAAAGCTTTAATATATATATATATATATATATATATATATATTAGAGCTATTTATATATATATATATATAAAATATATATATAAGTAAAACTTTTTATTATATTTTATAGTTTAACTTAACATTTTTAAATATTTCATATTAAACAAACTTTTTTAACTTGAAAACTTTTATATAAACCCTAAACCTATGACCTATTTTAACCCTAAACCTATTGCATGTTTTAGCTGTTTTAAACTTAAAAAAAAATATATATATATATAAAACCTAAACGTTTATTTAAACTACATTTTATTTTATTGTATTTTAAATAAAAAAACTTAATAACTTATATTAAACTTAAACTATATTTTACATAAAATTTTTTATTATATTTTAACTTGACATTTTAAAATATTTTGTATTAAACAAACATTTTAAACTTGAAAACTTTTATATAAAACGTAAACTTTGTATTATTTTATATTAAACCTTTTTTATTATATTTAATAATAAAAAACTTTTCTATTAAACTTAAACTTTATATTTTATATTCAACTTCAACTTTTTAAAAATATGTTACTAAATGTAAACTTTTTGATTATATTTTATATGTAACTTAAACTTTTTAAACTGTTATATTAAATTGTATATTTCCAAACATGCCATATTTTATCATTCATTCACAGTTTTTTGTAAATCATGTTATAGTTTGTCCAGATATGATTTTTACTTAGCTCTTTTTATAAACTTTTCTATTAAACTTAAACATTCTTTATATTTTATACTTTTATACTTTTTGAATGTTTATGAAATTTAAACTTTATATTGTATTTTACACTTTAATTTAACGTTTTTAAATATTTTATGTTAAACATAAACTTTTAAAACTTAAAAATGTTTATATAAAACCTAAACTTATTATAATTTATATATCATATATTTATATATGTTTTAAACATAAAAAATGATATAAAACGTACACTTTTTATTAGATTTTATATTAAACTTGACTTTTTATTATATTGTATTTTAGAAAAAGTAAACTTAAAAACGTATATTAAACTTAAACTTTGTTATATTTTACATTTAATATTTTAAACTTTAAAAACCTACATATACAACTTAAACTTTTTATTATATTTTGTTATACTTTAGCTTAATGTTTTAAACTATTTTATATTAAACTTTTTAAACTCAAAAACTTTTATATCTTTTTATTATTTTATATTAAACTTTAATTTTTTTATATTTTATAATAAACAAACTTTTCTATTAAACTCAAACATTCTTTATATTTTACATTAAACTTCAACTTTTTAAAAAATGTTATTAATTTTAAACTTTATTTTGATATTTTACATGAAACTTCAACTTTTAAACTTAACATTTTTAAATAATTTATATTGAACTTAAACTTTTTAAACTTGATTTTTTTATATCAAACCTAAACTTATTATATTTTATATATTTTAAATGTCTTAAACGTTAAACAAATTATATAAAAACTATACGTTTATTACATTTTATATTAAACTTGATTTTTTATTATATTGTATTTTAAACTTAAAAACCTTAAATCAAGCTTTATTATATTTGACATTAAATATTTAAAAAAACATATATATATATATATATATATATATATACAATTTGTTTGTTTGCTTTAATTTAACGTTTTTAAATATTTTATATTAAACTTCAATTTTTTTAATTTTTATATACAATTTGTATTATTTGATATTAAACTTTACTTATTATTCTATTTAATAATAAACAAACTTTTCTATTAAACTCAAACATTCTTTATATTGTAGATTAAACTTCAATTTTTAAACTGTTGTATTAAATTATATATTTCCAAACATTCATATTTTATAATGCATATATTATTTTAATAAATATGTGCATTTTTTAAACAAAATTCATGTTATAGTTTGTGCTCCAGTTAGCTGTTCAAACTCAATACAGCAACGAAATTGAAGGATTTTTATGTTTAATAACATTTAATATATACATTTAATGAGGATCTTGATTCAAATGTCAGTAAATCCATCAAACTTCAAGAATTTTAAACTTATTTTTAACTTTCAGAGCTTGGTTTGACAGACTTATTTTTTCTTCTTAAAACAACACTTTTCTTCAAGTGAAATGTGTTTTGATTTTCATGATTTATTTCAAAAGAAGTAGCTGAAATAGACCTTGAAATCTTGCTAACTCAGTTGTATTTAACATATTTCATGTGTAATGGAATCTGTTCCTGAATCGACAAACCTTTCCCAGAATTATATATAAAAAAAGAGATGATATTTCTGTTTCACATGTGTTTTGTGGTTTTTCTGGACGGTTCACAAAAAAAACTGAAAATATGCACGTTTTGACATCATTTCCTCTCCCATATGTTGAAACCTGTCTGATATTCTGAAGATTTCTCAGCTGGCCATCAGTGAGCTTTATTCACTTAAAATAAACTGGTTAAATAACTGATTAAAGTCAGTTAAAAAAAAAAAAAATACTGACATAAAAATAAAATAACAAAATAGCACAAAAACAAACAAACAAACAAACAAATGGAATTACCGCAATTTTCAACTAAATTAAAATAAAAACAGAAAATATATGAATATAGGAAAATATAGGAAATGAAAATATTAATAAAAACTATAATAATATCTAAAAATATCTAATTGCATGTAAAATATCTAACATTTCATATTTTTATAATGCATTTATTCAAATTACTGTTCCTCGCAAAAACAATTTTCTTCAAATTTCATTAGAATTTAACTTAACGCAGTAAACTATCATAAACAACTGCTTAAAAGTTAATAAAAAAATACGGACATATAAAAAAGAAACAATAAACATACCAAAAAAGCACAATGGAATCGCTGCAATGTTCAACTAAATTAAAATAAAAACAGAAAAAATAAATAAATAAATATTAATAAAAACTATAATGATATCTAAACATATTTAAAATAACACTGTAATTGCATGCAAGATATCTAACATTTCATATGTTCATAATGCATTTATTTAAATCAAAAAACAATTAACTTTATTCACTTAAAATAAACTGGTTAAATAACCGATTAAAAGCCGGTAAAAAAATACTGATATAAAAATTTAAATAAAATAACAAAATAGCACAAAAAAACAATGGAATTACTGCAATTTTCAACTAAATTAATAAAAACAGAAAATATAAAATAAAAAGTAAATTAAATTATTAATAAAACTATAATAATATCTAAAAATATCTAAATGCATATTTTCATAATGCATTTATTCAAAATACTGTTCCTCGCAAAAACAATTTTCTTCAAATTTCATTTGAATTTACCTTAACGCAGTAAACTATCATAAACTGGTTAAACAACTGCTTAAAAGTTAATAAAACAGACATATAAAAAATAAATAATAAAAATGCCAAAAAAGCACAGTGGAATCACTGCAGTGTTCAACTAAATTAAAAAAAAAACAGAAAATACAAAACCAATTAAATATTAATAAAAAAGTATAATGATATCTAAAAATATCGAATCTGTTCCTGAATCGACAAACCGTTCCCGGAATAATAAAAGACCAAAAAAAAAGAAGATATTTCTGTTTCATGTTTTGTGGTTTTTCTGGACGGTTCACAAAAAAAAAAAAACTGAAAATATACACGTTTTGACATCATTTTTCCTCTCCTGTATGTCGAAACCTGTCTGACTTCAAACAAAAGCAGATATTTTGAAGATTTCTCAGCTGGTCATCAGTGAACTTTATTTACTTAAATAAACTGGTTAAATAACTGATTAAAAGTCAGTTAAAAAAAATACTGACATAAAAATAAAAATAAAATAACAAAATAGCACAAAAAAAAAACAAAAAACAAACAAACAAAAAAAACAATGGAATTATTGCAATTTTCAACTAAATTAAAATAAAAACAGAAAATATAAAATAAAAGCTAAATTAAAATATTAACAAAAACTATAATAATATCTAAAAATATCTCATTTCATATTTTCATAATGCATTTATTCAAATTACTGTTCCTCGCAAAAACAATTTTCTTCAAATTTCATTAGAATTTACCTTAACGCAGTAAACTATCATAAACAACTGCTTAAAGGTTAATAAAAAAATACGGACATATAAAAAAGAAACAATAAACATACCAAAAAAGCACAATGGAATCACTGCAATGTTCAACTAAATTAAAATAAAAACAGAAAAAATAAATAAATAAATATTAATAAAAACTATAATGATATCTAAACATATTTAAAATAACACTGTAATTGCATGCAAGATATCTAACATTTCATATGTTCATAATGCATTTATTTAAATCAAAAAACAATTAACTTTATTCACTTAAAATAAACTGGTTAAATAACCGATTAAAAGCCGGTAAAAAAATACTGATATAAAAATTAAAATAAAATAACAAAATAGCACAAAAAAACAATGGAATTACTGCAATTTTCAACTAAATTAATAAAAACAGAAAATATAAAATAAAAAGTAAATTAAATTATTAATAAAACTATAATAATATCTAAAAATATCTAAATGCATATTTTCATAATGCATTTATTCAAAATACTGTTCCTCGCAAAAACAATTTTCTTCAAATTTCATTTGAATTTACCTTAACGCAGTAAACTATCATAAACTGGTTAAACAACTGCTTAAAAGTTAATAAAACAGACATATAAAAAATAAATAATAAAAATGCCAAAAAAGCACAATGGAATCACTGCAGTGTTCAACTAAATTAAAAAAAAAAACAGAAAATACAAAACCAATTAAATATTAATAAAAAAGTATAATGATATCTAAAAATATCGAATCTGTTCCTGAATCGACAAACCGTTCCCGGAATAATAAAAGACCAAAAAAAAAGAAGATATTTCTGTTTCATGTTTTGTGGTTTTTCTGGACGGTTCACAAAAAAAAAAAAAACTGAAAATATGCACGTTTTGACATCATTTCCTCTCCCATATGTTGAAACCTGTCTGATATTCTGAAGATTTCTCAGCTGGCCATCAGTGAGCTTTATTCACTTAAAATAAACTGGTTAAATAACTGATTAAAGTCAGTTAAAAAAAAAAAAAATACTGACATAAAAATAAAATAACAAAATAGCACAAAAACAAACAAACAAACAAACAAAATTACCGCAATTTTCAACTAAATTAAAATAAAAACAGAAAATATATGAATATAGGAAAATATAGGAAATGAAAATATTAATAAAAACTATAATAATATCTAAAAATATCTAATTGCATGTAAAATATCTAACATTTCATATTTTTATAATGCATTTATTCAAATTACTGTTCCTCGCAAAAACAATTTTCTTCAAATTTCATTAGAATTTAACTTAACGCAGTAAACTATCATAAACAACTGCTTAAAAGTTAATAAAAAAATACGGACATATAAAAAAGAAACAATAAACATACCAAAAAAGCACAATGGAATCGCTGCAATGTTCAACTAAATTAAAATAAAAACAGAAAAAATAAATAAATAAATATTAATAAAAACTATAATGATATCTAAACATATTTAAAATAACACTGTAATTGCATGCAAGATATCTAACATTTCATATGTTCATAATGCATTTATTTAAATCAAAAAACAATTAACTTTATTTACTTAAAATAAACTGGTTAAATAACCGATTAAAAGCCGGTAAAAAAATACTGATATAAAAATTAAAATAAAATAACAAAATAGCACAAAAAAACAATGGAATTACTGCAATTTTCAACTAAATTAATAAAAACAGAAAATATAAAATAAAAAGTAAATTCAATTATTAATAAAACTATAATAATATCTAAAAATATCTAAATGCATATTTTCATAATGCATTTATTCAAAATACTGTTCCTCGCAAAAACAATTTTCTTCAAATTTCATTTGAATTTACCTTAACGCAGTAAACTATCATAAACAACTTCTTAAAAGTTAATAAAACAGACATATAAAAAATAAATAATAAAAATGCCAAAAAAGCACAGTGGAATCACTGCAGTGTTCAACTAAATTTAAAAAAAAAACAGAAAATACAAAACCAATTAAATATTAATAAAAAAGTATAATGATATCTAAAAATATCGAATCTGTTCCTGAATCGACAAACCGTTCCCGGAATAATAAAAGACCAAAAAAAAAGAAGATATTTCTGTTTCATGTTTTGTGGTTTTTCTGGACGGTTCACAAAAAAAAAAAAACTGAAAATATGCACGTTTTGACATCATTTTTCCTCTCCTGTATGTCGAAACCTGTCTGACTTCAAACTAAAGCAGATATTTTGAAGATTTCTCAGCTGGTCATCAGTGAGCTTTATTCACTTAAAATAAACTGGTTAAATAACTGATTAAAAGTCAGTTAAAAAAAATACTGACATAAAAATAAAAATAAAATAACAAAATAGCACAAAAAAAACAAAAAACAAACAAACAAAAAAAACAATGGAATTATTGCAATTTTCAACTAAATTAAAATAAAAACAGAAAATATAAAATAAAAGCTAAATTAAAATATTAACAAAAACTATAATAATATCTAAAAATATCTCATTTCATATTTTCATAATGCATTTATTTAAAATACTGTTCCTCGCAAAAACAATTTTCTTCAAATTTCATGTGAATTTAACTTAACGCAGTAAACTATCATAAACAACTTCTTAAAAGTTAATTAAAAAATACAGACATAGAAAAAAGAAACAATAAAAATACCAAAAAAGCACAATGGAATCACTGCAGTGTTCAACTAAATTAAAAAAAAAAACAGAAAATACAAAACCAATTAAATATTAATAAAAAGTATAATGATATCTAAAAATATCGAATCTGTTCCTGAATCGACAAACCGTTCCCGGAATAATAAAAGACCAAAAAAAAAGAAGATATTTCTGTTTCATGTTTTGTGGTTTTTCTGGACGGTTCACAAAAAAAAAAAAACTGAAAATATGCACGTTTTGACATCATTTTTCCTCTCCTGTATGTCGAAACCTGTCTGACTTCAAACTAAAGCAGATATTTTGAAGATTTCTCAGCTGGTCATCAGTGAGCTTTATTCACTTAAAATAAACTGGTTAAATAACTGATTAAAAGTCAGTTAAAAAAAATACTGACATAAAAATAAAAATAAAATAACAAAATAGCACAAAAAAAACAAAAAACAAACAAACAAAAAAAACAATGGAATTATTGCAATTTTCAACTAAATTAAAATAAAAACAGAAAATATAAAATAAAAGCTAAATTAAAATATTAACAAAAACTATAATAATATCTAAAAATATCTCATTTCATATTTTCATAATGCATTTATTTAAAATACTGTTCCTCGCAAAAACAATTTTCTTCAAATTTCATGTGAATTTAACTTAACGCAGTAAACTATCATAAACAACTTCTTAAAAGTTAATTAAAAAATACAGACATAGAAAAAAGAAACAATAAAAATACCAAAAAAGCACAATGGAATCACTGCAGTGTTCAACTAAATTAAAAAAAAAAACAGAAAATACAAAACCAATTAAATATTAATAAAAAGTATAATGATATCTAAAAATATCGAATCTGTTCCTGAATCGACAAACCGTTCCCGGAATAATAAAAGACCAAAAAAAAAGAAGATATTTCTGTTTCATGTTTTGTGGTTTTTCTGGACGGTTCACAAAAAAAAAAAAAACTGAAAATATACACGTTTTGACATCATTTTTCCTCTCCTGTATGTCGAAACCTGTCTGACTTCAAACAAAAGCAGATATTTTGAAGATTTCTCAGCTGGTCATCAGTGAGCTTTATTTACTTAAAATAAACTGGTTAAATAACTGATTAAAAGTCAGTTAAAAAAAATACTGACATAAAAATAAAAATAAAATAACTAAAATAGCACAAAAAAAACAAAAAACAAAACAAAAAAAAAAACAATGGAATTATTGCAATTTTCAACTAAATTAAAATAAAAACAGAAAATATAAAATAAAAGCTAAATTAAAATATTAACAAAAACTATAATAATATCTAAAAATATCTCATTTCATATTTTCATAATGCATTTATTTAAAATACTGTTCCTTGCAAAAACAATTTTCTTCAAATTTCATTAGAATTTACCTTAACGCAGTAAACTATCATAAACTGGTTAAACAACTGCTTAAAAGTTAATAAAAAAATACGGACATATAAAAAAGAAACAATAAAAATACCAAAAAAGCACAATGGAATCACTGCAGTGTTCAACTAAATTAAAAAAAAAAAAAACAGAAAATACAAAACCAATTAAATATTAATAAAAAGTATAATGAAGACCAAAAAAAAAAAAAAATTCTGTTTCACGTGTGTTTTGTGGTTTTTCATGTGTTTTGTGGTTTTTCTGGACGGTATATGCACGTTTTGACATCATTTCTGACTTCAGACAAAAGCAGATATTCTGAAGATTTGTCAGCTGCTCATCAGTGAGCTCCAGAGTCACCTGAGCCTCATCGTTCTTCACATTCTCTTCTTGTGCTCCGCGAAGAACATTAACAGTCATGTGGGTCTCCCTTCATCACACACAGGAAGTGAAATCAGGCTGCATGACCTGATGACCCACATTCACATCTGCGTCACACACACACTGTGAGAAACCCATGTCTGCACTGACAATCCATGAACCACACAAATCATGCCCTGCCGCAGTTAAACCACATGACATTGATCATGCAGTTCACGGCTGACGCCAATCGAAAATATCTATATATATATATCTATATATATATAGGCCTAGAATGGAACATTTATGTATTTGAATGGCACTGGGTTATTATAGTTGACTACAACCTAAAACTTTTGTTTAAAATATAACCATTTTTATATTTTATAATATATATAATATTTAAAATATTTAAAATTTAAAATAAAAAAAGTTTTGTCCTCATTTCATTTGAATTTAACTTAACGCACTAAACTATCAGAAACTGATTAAAAGTTACAGACATATAAAAAAGAAATAACAAAAAACACAATGGAATTACTGCAATGTTCAACTAAATTAAAATAAAAACAGAAAGTAAAAAAATAAATAAATACAAATATTTATATTTATTATAAAAAACTATAATAATATATTTTTTTAAAAATTAATATCTAATATAAAAATATCTAATATTTTATATTTATTCAAATCACTGTTCGTTGCAAAAACTATTAACTTTATTCACTTAAAAAATATGAACGGTTCAAATTGTTGTGAAGCAAGCAATATTCAATTACTGTTTAATATAAAAAAACAATTTCCTTCTAATTTTATTTGAATTTAGCTTAACGCACTAAACTATCATAAATAGCAAAAAACAAAACAAAAAAACACAATGGAATTATTGCAATGTTCAACTAAATTAAAATAAAAACTGAAAATATAAAATAAAAACTAAATTCAAATATTAATAAAAACTATAATAATATCTAAAATAACACTGTAATTGCATGCAAAATATCTAACATATAATGCATTATAATGCATTTATTCAAATCACTGTTCGCTGCAAAAACAATTAACTTATTTACTTAAAAAGTATGAATATAGTTAAAATTGTTGTGAAGCAAGCAATATTCAATTAGTTCAAACTATTATATATATATATAAAGATATTCTAATTTCATTTAAATTTAACTTAACGCACTAAACTATCATAAACTGGTTGAAATTTCTAATTTTACTAATTTTACTAAATTAAAGTAAAAACTGAAAATATAAAATAAAAACTAAATTTAAATATTAATAAAAACTATAATAACATCTGAAAAAAATCTAAAATAACATTCTAATTGCATGCAAAATATCTAACATTTTATATTTATTCAAATCACTGTTCGTTGCAAAAACTATTAACTTTATTCACATAAAAAGTCTGAACATGGTTAAAATTGTTGTGAAGCAAGAAATATTCAATTAGTTATTTAATATATATTTAACTATATATATATATATATATATATATATTGCTTGCTTATATATATATATATATATATATATATATAAAGATTTTCTTCGAATTTAATTTGAATTTAACTTAATGCACTAAACTATCATCATTAAACTGTAAATAACTGATTAAAAGTTAATTAAATAATACATACATATAAAAAAGAAATAATACATATTTTTTGCAAGGAACAGTGATTTAAATAAATGCTTTATGAAAATATGAAATGTTAGATATTTTACCTACAATTGTTACAGTGTGGTTTTTTTTGGATATTATTATAGTTTTCGTTAATATTTAACATTTTTTATTTTATAATTCTGTTTTGTTGAACAATTCACCAAAATGCACCAATTCCATTGTTTTTTGCTGTTTGTATTATTTCTTAAAATATATGAAAATATGAAATGTTAGATAATTTGCATGCAATTAGAGTGTTATTTTAGAATGTTTGAGACATTATTCATTTTTATTAATATTTTAATTTAGTTTTTTATTTATATTATTTATATAAATATAATGTATATTATTCTTTACATTTATTTTTTATTTTAATTTAGTTTAACATTTTTTGTTATTTTTATTACTGTATTTTTTTGTATTAACTTTTACTAGTTTAGCGCGTTAAGTTTATGCATTAAATAGTAAATAGTTTGAACTAATTGAATATTGCTTGCTTCACACCCATTTTAACCATGTTCATACTTTTTAAGTGAATAAAGTTCATTGTTTTTGCAAGGAACAGTGCATTATGAAAATATGAAATGTTAGATATTTTGCATGCAATTAGAATGTGATTTTAGATGTTTTTAGATGTTATTATAGTTTTTATTAATATTTAAATTTAGTTTTTATTTTATATTCTATAATATTCTATTCTATATTCTATTTTTATTATTTCTTTTTTATATGTCTGTATTTTTTTATTAACTTTTAATCAGTTTTTCGACTTTTAATTTATTTATTACACATGGCCATTTTTTTATAAATAAATGCACATTTTTAAGTAAGAATCCACTGCTGCCAATTTTTCAGTTTTGTCTTAAAAACTACAAAAAATATATATATATATATTTAAAAAGTCAAAATGTACATTCAGTTATTTTTAACTTTATATAAATGTTTCTTTCTCTGTCTTTAGTTTTTTTTTAATTATTATATATTTTTTTATTATTATTATTTTATTATTTTTTACATGTTTTGTTTGATATATTCTAGTTCTTTACTTGTTGATAAATTGAAATAAATGTTAAATTCAGGCCTAAATCTTTCAGAAAATCTCCTGAGTGCTAGATGTTTGGCGTTTCGGTGTCAAATCGGTCAGGATGCCAATAGGACCATTGAGAAAAAAGTACCTACCCAATGAGTTCTTTCATTTTTAACCATAACATAACCTTGTTTCTAAGTTTTGGTAAAGTTGGGGATTTTCCGTTCATGAACAGCAGCAGTAGATTTCTGGCAATCTAGATGGGACTGAGGATGTCTGATAATAATCAGATGATTTCATCGCAATCCCCCGATCAACAACAGTTTTTCATCTCCTTTACTTTTGCTTTTTCTAGTGAGGTTGAGCACTGGCCACATCCCATAAACACACGCTGCTGTCATGGTAACGGATGTGAGTGGCACAGATGTTACATAAAAGATACATGCGCAATTCTCTTTTGATGTTTGTTTCTATAGCAACAACAGTCACTGTTTATAATCATATGATGTAATGCTACTTTAGTATCACTGACGTATTACAGGCTCAGTTAACATTTTTAATTATTGTACTTCATAATTACACTATTAGTCAAAAGTTTTTGAACAGTAAGATTTGTAATGTTTTTAAGGAAGTCTTTTCTGAATCAAAAAATTGTAATAAATAAATAAAAAAATTCTGAAATATTTTTACTATTTAAAATAACTGCTTTCTATGTGAATATATTTTAAAATGTAATTTATTTCTGCGATGCAAAGCTGAATTTTAAGCATCATTACTCCAGTCTTCAGTGTCACATGATCCTTCAGAAATCATTCTAATATACTGATCTGCTGCTTAAGAAACTATTATTATTATTATTATTATCGATATTTAAAACAGTTAAGTGCATTTTTGCAATTATGTTAAAATAAATTATAGAAATTAATACTTTTATTTATCAAGGATGCTTTAAATTGATCAAAAGACATTTATAATGTTACAAAATATTTCTATTTCAGATAAATGCTGTTCTTCTGAACTTTCTATTGATCAAAGAAACCTGAAAAAAATCCACTCAGCTGTTTTTAATATAATAATAATAATAAATGTTGATTTATATATATATATATATATATATATATATATATATATATACTTTATTATGTCTTTCAATTAAAAAGAAACAAAGGCACATTTAATACATGAGTTTTTCTTTTGAAGACATAATTTTTATTAATTAACGAAATTATATATATAAATAATAAAAATCAGCTTATTAGAACAGTTTCTGAAGGATCATGTGACACTGAAGACTGGAGTAATGATGCTGAAAATTCAGCTTTGATCACAGAAATAAATTACATTTTAAAACATATTCAAAGTGAAAACAGTTATTTAAAATAGTAAAAAAAAAAATATTTAGAAATTTTACTGTTTTTACTGTACTTTGGATCAAATAAATGCAGGCTTTAAGTGCAGAAGACACTTCTTTGAAAAACATCAAAAATCTTCCTGTTTAAAAACCTTTTGGTAGTGTGTATATAGTTAGAATTATTAATATGTGTATTAATTATATAATAATTATAATAAGTATATTATTATGCTATTTTTATATTTTGATTTCATTTTAATATTACTTACAGTTTTAGTCATTTTGTTGTTTATTATTGTAATTTATTTATTTTTTATTATTATTTTTTTACTTCAATATTAGTTTTAGTAATTTTTGTACTTCAAATTAAACTAAATGGAAATGAGAAATTTCGCCCTGGCATTAAAAAAAAAAAAAAAAAACGAAATAAAACAGGTTTATTTTTATATATAAATTGTTCATATTTCAATATATATATTGTTATTTTATTTCAAGTAACAAAATGCTTATTTACATATTTACTTATTATTTAAATGTTACATTTTGTTAAACTGTAATGACCCTAACACAAGAAATCTCTTTTCGCAGTTTTTAGTTTTACTATTAGTATTTTTCCCATTTTCATTTACATTTTTTTAGGGATCCCTAAGTTTTAGGGATTTTTTGCGGGAATTTTTATTTCTGTTTTAGATCTAGGTATTTTAGAAAAGAAAGTTAAACAAAATGAAAATGAGTAAAGTTTCCTTGGCACCTAACTAAAATAAAATAATATTCAGTTTTTTAAAACAGTTTTTAGTTTTACTATTATTATTTTTCCCATTTTCATTTTACTTTTTATCTAAGTTTTAGGTATTTTTTGTGGGAATTTTTATTTCTGTTTTAGATCTAGGTATTTTAGAAAAGAAAGTTAAACAAAATGAAAATGAGTAAAGTTTCCTTGGCACCTAACTAAAATAAAATAATATTCATTTTTTTTAAAAAACAGTTTTTAGTTTTACTATTTGTGACGCATCAAAGGATGGGACAGGAGCCTGAGGATCCATGTGCAACGTATTTATTGACAACAAAACTCAGGGTCGGACGTGCAAAGTTCGGCAACGGCAGACTGGTGTGATAGAGGCAATCCAGAAGAGTAAACGTAATCCAGGCAAGGGTCGGGGCTAGCAGCTAAACAAACAGTAAATCCAGGTCACAAAGCAGAGGTCGGTAGGCTGGCAGAATACAATCACACAAGAGAAACAGTCCGGTTGGCAACGAGAAAACAATGCAGAAAAGTACGCTCAGGAATGATAGTAAAACTAGTCAAAACTTCGCAACGAGCACATTGCAATGGCCGCTTATAAACCGCCAGGAAGCGGAAGTGCGGCGGCGACCCGGAAGCGGAAGTGCCGCCCAGGTACGGGGCTGATGGGAAATGTAGTTCGTGGGTTAGAACTCGGGAGAGGGTTCCCACTGACGGCGGTCGGAGGGAGCCACAGAGACCGCGGTTGTGACAGAGCCCCCCCCCTGCGAGCGACTCCTGGCGCGAGGAGGCATCCGACGCCGGGGTCTACCCCTGGGACGGGGGGCCGGCCGATCTGGGTGGGAACGGTGGAATTCAGCGGCGAGCGAGGGATCGAGAATGTCCCCTGCGGCGACCCATGATCTTTCCTCCGGGCCGAAACCCTCCCAGTCAACCAGGTACTGGATGCGACCTCTCCGGCGTCGGGAGTCCATGATGGTGTTTACACGGTAGACCTCCTCGCCGTCGATCATGATGGGGGGAGGTCCCTGGGTCGCAGTCTCCTCTAGGATCTCCCTTCCTCCCGGGTCGTCAGCGGGCTTGAACAGAGAGATATGAAAGGTGGGTGAGATACGATACTATGAGGGTAACTTTAATCTGAATGATACTGGGGTGATTTGTTTGATGATTTTGAATGGGCCCACGTACCTGGGACTAAGCTTCTTGCGGGGGAGGCGGAGCCTCAGATCCCGGGTGGAGAGCCACACCCACTGTCCTGGAGCGTAGATGGGGCCTCGTCTACGTCGGCGATCGGCCTGGACCTGAGTGCGGCGAATTGCCCTCTGGAGGTGTACATGAGCCTGGTTCCACGTCTCCTCACTGCGCTGAAACCAGGAGTTGACTGCTGGGAGGTCGGATGGCTCGCCCGACCAGGGGAATAGCGGGGGTTGGAAACCTAGGGTGCACTGAAAGGGTGTGAGGTTAGTGGATGGCTTACGGAGGGAGTTTTGTGCATATTCCGCCCAGAGCAGGTAGCGGCTCCAGTCCTCCTGGTGGTTTTGGCAGTAAGTGCGGAGGAAGCAAGTCAACTCCTGATTCAGCCTCTCGGCTTGTCCGTTGGCTTGCGGGTGATAGCCGGAGGTGAGGCTGACATTAATCCCTAGGAGACGGCAGAAGCTAGACCAGAGGTGTGAGGTGAACTGTGGGCCCCGGTCTGACACGATGTCCTCCGGCAGACCGTAGAATCTGAAGACTGTATTGCAGAGGGATTCGGCGGTCTCCATGGCCGTGGGGAGCTTTGGCAGGGGAACGAATCGACAGCCCTTGGAAAAGCGGTCCACAACAGTCAGAATGGTAGTGTGGCCTTGAGAGAGGGTAAGTCTGTGACAAAGTCCACAGAGATGTGGGACCAGGGGCGTTGAGGTATGGGAAGAGGTTGCAGGAGGCCTGCCGGTAGCTGACGGGATACTTTGGTGGTGTTGCAGGTCGGACAGCCCCTGATGAAGGTGATGGTGTCGGAGCGGATGGAGGGCCACCAGAAGCGATTGGATAGAAGGTCCAGGGTGGCGGTGATCCCGGGATGACCCGAACTGGGTGTGGCGTGGACCTGGGTGAGCACCCGTTGACGGAGAGGGAGAGGGACATAAGTCAGATTGACCGGGCAGTTGGCAGGCGGGGGATCCTGGAGCGAAGCTTCAGAGATTTCTGTGCTGAGATCCCACACCACGGGAGCGACAATGATGGAAGCAGGTAGGATGGTTTCTGGGGAAGGAGCGAGTGCTGTTTGCTCGTTGATACGTGATAGGGCATCGGCCTTGGTGTTCTGGGATCCAGGTCGGTAAGTTACTTGGAATTGGAATCTTGTAAAGAACATGGCCCACCTAGCTTGACGGTGGTTCAGCATCTTGGCGGATCTTAAATACTCCAGGTTCCGATGATCTGTCAAGACCGTGAAGAGATGTTTGGCGCCCTCAAGCCAGTGTCTCCATTCCTCCAACGCTGCCTTAATGGCCAGCAGCTCGCGGTTGCCCACATCATAGTTTTGTTCAGCCGGGCTCAGTTTGTGAGAATAGTAGGCGCAGGGGAACATCTTGGGTGGTTCCCCGTGCCGCTGCGAGAGCACAGCCCCAATGCCAGTGCTTGAGGCATCCACCTCCACTATGAATTCTTTTTCGGGGTCGGGGTGACTGAGGATGGGAGCCGTTGTGAAACGGCGTTTGAGGTCGTTGAAGGCTTGCGAAGCTGCGGGTGACCAGGTAAGATGATGACCTCCCTTTTTCACCATGGCCGTGAGGGGTGCTGCAACGGTGCTGAATTGCCTGATGAAGCGGCGGTAAAAGTTTGCAAAGCCAAGGAAGCGTTGCAACTCCCTGAGGGTCGAGGGCCGCGGCCAGTCGAGAACTGCACTGACCTTCCTCTCATCCATGGCCACCCCTTCTGCGCTGATGATGTAGCCAAGAAAAGCCGTCTTAGTTTGATGGAACTCACACTTTTCCAGTTTAGCATACAGTTTGTGCTCAATGAGTCGGTTCAGAACGGACCGGACGTGATGGATGTGTTCCTGCATGTTGCTTGAAAAGATGAGTATGTCGTCGATATAAACCAGCATCCAGCGGTTCAGCATGTCCCGGAAGACCTCATTCACAAAGGCCTGGAAACAGGACGGACTATTGGAGAGGCCGAAGGGCATGACGAGGTATTCGTAGTGACCTGAGGTGGTAGAGAACGCCGTCTTCCACTCGTCTCCCTCACGGATCCTGACGAGATTGTAGGCATTACGCAGATCCAGTTTGTTGAAGATGCGTGCTGAACGGAGCTGCTCCAGAGCTGAGGGGACGAGTGGAAGGGGGTAACGGTACTTCACAGAGATGTCGTTGAGTCCTCTATAATCGATGCAAGGTCTCAGTCCTCCATCTTTCTTTTTGACGAAGAAGAACCCCGCCGCCGCCGGGGATGTGGATGGGCGTATAAAGCCCTTAGCCAGTTCCTCCTGGATGTATGTGTTCATTGCCTCAGACTCTGGCTGGGAGAGTGGGAAGATGCGCCCCCTGGGAGGACTGGTCCCAGGCAGGAGGTCTATGGAGCAGTCGCAAGGACGATGTGGAGGTAGCTAGGTGGCTTTGGATTTGCTGAAGGCCACTCGAAGATCCTGATACTCCGGTGGAATGCCCCCTTCAGGTTGGGTAAGAGCGGGGATGGTAGAGACGACGGTCAAAGGCACTGAGTGCAGTGTAGAAGGCAGCGAGGAGACCAGTGGTTGATGGTGCATTGAGCCCAAGAGATGGAGGGACTGTGGAGGTGAAGCCATGGGAAGCCGAGAACGAGGGGTGTCTGAGGCATGGAAATGACGAAGAAGCGGATCTCCTCTTGATGTGCCGGTTCCATGAACAGGGTGAGATCCTGGGTGATGTGGTTGACTCTTCCAGAGCCTAGTGGTCTCCTGTCGAGGGCGGCCACTGCCACATGTGGAGCACAAGGAAGCAGAGGTAAGTGGTGAGTAACAGCAAAGTCTAGGTCTATGAAGTTTCCGGCAGCACCGGAGTCAATCAAAGCATTGGTGGTAATAGTGGTTTTGCCAAACTTCAGTGAGACTGGAATATCACATCGAGTAGACATTTGCTTAGATGTACTCACCGATGTAAGTTGTCGTGGTGGGCGAGTAGGGCAGTTCGCTCGGATGTGTCCTGGCTGTCCGCAGTACAAACAGAGGTTGTTCCTAATCCACCTCTCCCTCTCCTCTGAAGACAACCTGGTGAATCCGACCTGCATTGGCTCCGGCGTGAGCTCGGGTGCAACGGTAGCCGAAGGTGAAGCGCTGTAGTAGTGGGTAGGTTTGCGCGAGCGCATCAGATTGTCCAGGCGAATGGAGAGCTCGATATACTGGTCGAGTGACGCACCCTCGTCTCTGCATGCGAGCTCGACCTGCAGGTCGGGATGTAATCCTTTGCGGTAGTTCAATTTCAAAGGTTCATCATTCCAGCCACTCTGAGCCGCCAGCGTGCGAAAGGAAAGAGCGTAATCTGCTGCAGTCCTCTTACCCTGACGCAGGACCATCAGTTGTTCACCGGCATCCCCGCACTCCGCGCTGGGTTGAAACACGTCCTTGAAGTGCTGAAGGAACGCGGGGAAGGATGTGAAAGTCGGCCGGTCTGGATTCCATACCGCCGTTGCCCAGTCCAGCGCCCTCCCGGTGAGTAAGGCGCAAACAAAAGCAATCTTGCTGTCATCCGAGGGGTACAGAAGGGGTTGCTGACTAACAAATAATGAACATTGCAAGAGAAAGCCCTTACATTTGGAGGGAGTCCCATCAAACTTTTCCGGGAAGGCGAGGCGAGGACTGGTAGTGGCGGACTGGGCTGGAGGAGATGGCTGAGCAGCTGCCGCTGCCGGCATGGCGGTGGGTGCCGTCAGCTGGAGGCCTTGGAGGGACCTCACTAGCTGCTCCGTGAGAGCGGTGAGACGATCCAGTTGGTGCTGGT
This sequence comes from Cirrhinus molitorella, assembly GCA_033026305.1. Classification (NCBI taxonomy): domain Eukaryota; kingdom Metazoa; phylum Chordata; class Actinopteri; order Cypriniformes; family Cyprinidae; genus Cirrhinus; species Cirrhinus molitorella. The sequence goes on along the minus strand of CM065131.1, from coordinate 37,449,328 downwards.
GGATCGTCAGCACCGAGGCCTGAGCAGTTAACTCCGACGTGATCTGTTGAACCGTCGCTGGATCCGATGGTGGCGAAGTTTTCTGTGACGCATCAAAGGATGGGACAGGAGCCTGAGGATCCATGTGCAACGTATTTATTGACAACAAAACTCAGGGTCGGACGTGCAAAGTTCGGCAACGGCAGACTGGTGTGATAGAGGCAATCCAGAAGAGTAAACGTAATCCAGGCAAGGGTCGGGGCTAGCAGCTAAACAAACAGTAAATCCAGGTCACAAAGCAGAGGTCGGTAGGCTGGCAGAATACAATCACACAAGAGAAACAGTCCGGTTGGCAACGAGAAAACAATGCAGAAAAGTACGCTCAGGAATGATAGTAAAACTAGTCAAAACTTCGCAACGAGCACATTGCAATGGCCGCTTATAAACCGCCAGGAAGCGGAAGTGCGGCGGCGACCCGGAAGCGGAAGTGCCGCCCAGGTACAGGGGGCTGATGGGAAATGTAGTTCGTGGGTTAGAACTCGGGTTCCCGCTGACGGCGGTCGGAGGGAGCCACAGAGACCGCGGTTGTGGCACTATTATTATTTTTCCCATTTTCATTTTACTTTTTATCTAAGTTTTAGGTATTTTTTGTGGGAATTTTTATTTCTGTTTTAGGTATTTTAGAACAAAGTTAAACAAAATTAAAATTAGAAATTATAGCTAAAATAAAAAAAAAAATTTAAACACAATTTTTAGTTTTACTATTATTATTATTTTTCCCATTTTCATTTTAATGTTTGTCTAAGTTTTTGAATTTTTGTGGGATTTTTTATTTCTGTTTTAGATCTAGGTATTTTAGAACAAAGTTGAACAAAATGAAAATGAGAAATTATAGCTAAAATAAAATAATATTCAGGTTTTTATACTTTAATTCGGTTAACTTTTATTTTATTTAAGAATTTAAGAATAACTACCTTTTTTTTAGTCAATGCTTATTTGATTTAAGAATAAAAACCCTGATGTGAAATCGTCAAAATAACCCTGATCAACTGTAATCTGTAGTAATAATCCTCTATTTTTATAATAATAATAATATGAATTTGAATTAAAAGCTGCATTTTTCCATTGTTTTTGTCCGGTTTCATCCAGACGTTCATCTTGTGGTCCAGACGTCATTCTGTGCGGCGTCTGTTTCTGTTTGCTAATGATTTGCATTGGAGACGCTGTTAACAGATTTGCATTGTGCATTAAAAATAAAACAAGTTCACACAGACTGACCCAGAATAAATGTGTGTCGGCATGTTCTTTTGTGACGTGATTGAGGAGTGTCTGTCTCAGGGACAGTTGAGGGAGTGTGCGACTAAATTGCTCCAGAACATTGCAGTTGAATAAATCACCTTTTGTCTATTACACATCTATTACACAACGACACAAAGAGAGCAAAGATCCTGTCACGTCAAACACCCAGATAAAGCATCTACAGCTGCTTTCAAATTATTCGAATTCTTTGCATCATTCATGCATTAAAACATCAAATATGAATGTTTCACCAACATTTCTGAATGTGGTGAAGGGTCATTACAAATGAAAAAACAACACTTTAAAAATAAATGTAATTAATTTAGATTTATTTTGGAGTTTCTGAAAGACGTGATTTAGAAATGTCTACAAATGAAAAAACAAGAAAACGTTAAAAATAAAATAAAATAAAATAATACTTTTATTTTAAATAAAATTAAATTAATTAAATAATAAACTAAAATTAAATTAATGTAGATATATTTTAGAGTTTCTGAAAGACGTGATTTAATAATGTCTACATATGAAAAAATAACGCTTTAAAAATAAATAAATTAAATTCATTTCGATATATTTTAGGAACGTCTACAAAAAAAAACAAGAAACCTAAAAAACTAAACAAAAAAACAAACAAACAAGAAAACTAAAAAAATAATAAAAAATAAATAAATAAAATAAATGTAGATATATTTTAGAGTTTCTGAAAGATGTGATTTAATAAATAAATAAATAAAATTAATTTAGATATATTTTTGAGTTTCTGAAAGACATGATTTAGAAATGTCTACAAATGAAAAACAAGAAAGCTTTCAAAAAAATAAAATAATATAATAAAATAAAAGAATTTTATTTTAAATAAAATCAAATTAATTAAATAATAAAATTAAATTAATGTAGATATATTTTAGAGTTTCTGAAAGACGTGATTTAATAATGTCTACATATGAAAACATAATGCTTTAAAAATAAATAAATTAAATTCATTTAGGAATGTCTACAAAAAAAAACAAGAAACCTAAAAAACAAAAAAAAATAATAATAATAATAATAAAAAAAATAAAAAAACAAGAAAACAAAAAAAAATAAATAAATGAAATAAATGTAGATATATTTTATAGTTTCTGAAAGACGTGATTTAATAATGTCTACAAATGAAAAAATAACACTTTAAAAATAAATTTTTAAAAAAATGTAAAATAAAATTAAATAAAAAAAAATTTATTTAGATATATTTTAGGAATGTCTACAAAAAAAACATAAATAAACTAAAAACTAAACAAAAAACAAAAAACAAAAAAATAAAAAAATAAAATGTAAATGTAGATATATTTTAGATTTTTTGAAAGATTTAGAGAATGTCTACAAAAGAAAAATAAGAATGTTAAAAAAGAATAAAATTAAATAATAAAATTAAATAAAATTAATGTAGATAGATTTTAGAGTTTCTGAAAGACATGATTTAATAATGTCCACATATAAAAAAATCACGCTTTAAAAAGAAAATGAAATTATTTTTTTAAATTAAATTAAATTAATTAAATTAATTAGATATATTTTAGGAATGTCTACAAAAAAAAAAAAAAAAAAACAAGAAACCTAAAAAAAAAATTAAAAAAATAAATAAATAAATGTAGATATCTTTTAGATTATCTGAAAGACGTGATTTAGAGAATGTCTACAAAAGAAAAAACAAGAATGCTTAAAAAAATTATAAAATTAAATAATTAAATTAAATTAAATTAAATTAAATAAACGTCTATATATTTTAGAGTTTCTGAAAGACGTGATTTAGGAATGTCTACAAATGAAAAAAAAAAACACGAACACTTTTAATGAATGTAAGTTCACACAAGATTTGTGCACCGAACTATTAGATTTTTTTAAGCCTAAACATTTATTTTTATCTTTCCCATCTAAGTCCTATACAGCATAAATAAATAAATGAATAAATAAATAAATAAATAAATAATTGTAAGCCGTACCGTTTTGTTTTGTATAAATATATACATGTTTTTATAATTTTAATTATATTTTATATTTTATAATTTTTTTTATATATATAATTTTATTTTTTTATTTTTTTATTTTTATTTTTTCCCACAGTTGGACACAAAAGGTTGGCTGCATGGTTGTCAGTGGCTCAGAATTTGTGAAGCGATCAGAATGCAGCTGGAACACATTTCTATTCTGAGATATGCGCCACACAAAAGACAAAAAACACAATACAAGAATCCTAGCAACACGGAAACACATGAACACGGAAACACAGAAACAGTGAATCACACTTCTTTTTCACTTTATTATGACGACATACGTCTTCTTTTTCCCAGGCGTGTTTCTAAATTGCTCTCCTTCAGTCCTCTTTATTACATGCGCCTATATTTGCATTGCTTTGACCATTCGCTGTAGATCCCGCCTTCTCCCTCCGCTATTGGTCGATCGTGCACAGCGCCGGCACGCCATTGGTCAAACTAGTTTTCAGTCATTACTTGCAGCAAGAAGAAACAAAGATAAAACCCGGATATTTTAGGTGATTTAGAAATCCTGGTTGAAAAAAAGATAAATGATAAGTGAAATGTAATTATTATTAAATAAATAAATGGGCCTTTAATTGTAGCCTGTTTTTGTTCACAAATATTTCATGGGGTGCCGCTTTTCTCTGAATTGGAGAAGAAACTGATGAAGCTCTGAAGAGTTTGCTGCCATCTGATGGAGCTCAAAGATGAAACACTTGTGAAACACATTTTCTGTTCATAAATTCTGTTAAAAAAAAAAAAAATCAGAAATAAGTTAAGAGAATTTAAGAAGACATGTGAAATCAGAGGAATCACATCAACCTGTCTAAATAAATAAATATTTACAGTTTCTGAAAGACGTGATTTAGGAACGTCTACAGGTGAAAAAGCAAGAACGCTTTTAAATAAATAAATAAAATAAAATAATATTAAATAAATAAATAAATTTAGATATATTACAGTTTCTGAAAAAAACGTGGTTTAGGAATGTCTACAAATGAAAAAACAAGAATGCTTTAAAAATGAATAAATAAA
>CM065131.1:36665000-36802500 GCA_033026305.1 Cirrhinus molitorella | reverse complement strand
TATTCTAAGAAATAATTTGACTTTATTCTCATAGTATTTTGACTTTATTCTATTATTCTATTCTTTATTCTTTTATTGTTAATTCAGACTTTTTTCTCAGAATTGTGTGATATAAACTTACAATTGTGACTTACAAAGTCAGAATTGCGAGAAATAAAGTAAAATAAAGAAAAAAATAAAGAAAAATCCAGCTCTGAGGAGAAAAAAAAAGACTGATATGTTCACAAAATTGTGAGTTTATTTCACGCAATTCTAACAGTTTTTATATTTATATTTCTACCACTGAATAAAAAAAAAAAAAAGTTTTTTGCAGCTTTTTATCTCACAATTCTGAGTTTTAAAAAGTAGCAAAAACTTTTTTATTTTTTATTCAGTGGCAGAAACTGGCTTCTATACAGTGAATTGTTGATTTATTGTTAAATCTTACTTTTCTTCTCAGAACAGTGTGATAAAACTTACATTTGTGAGTTATAAAGTCCAGTTTTGAGGAGAAAAAAGACTGATATGTTCACAGAATTGCAAGTTTATATCTTACAATTGTGAGTTTATATTACGCAATTCTGTCTTTTTTCTCGCAATTCTTACTTTTTTTCTCTCAATTGCGATTTTTATATTTCACAAATGACTTTTTGCGACTCAGAATTGTGAGATAAAAAGTCACAATAACCTTTTTTTATTTTTTATTCAGTGGCAGAAATGGGCTTTCATACAGTGAATTACTGACTTATTGTTAATTCTTGTTAATTTTTCAGAACTGTGTGATATAAACTCAAAATTGTGAGTTACAAAGTCAGAATTGTGAGATAAAAGCTCGCAATTGTGAGTTATAAAGTCCAGTTCTGAGGAGAAAAAAAAGACTGATATGTTTTTATTTAGAATTTATAGTTTATATCTTATAATTGTGAGCTTATATCACACAATTCTTGACTTATTGACTTATTGTTAACTCTGCCTTTTTTTTCCTCAGAATTGTGTGATATAAACTCACAATTGCAAGTTACAAAGTCAGAATTGTGAGACAAAAGGTCGCAATAACCTTCTTTCCTTTTTTATTCAGTGGGAGAAACGTATGGAAGCCCATTTCCACCAGGTAAGGAAAAAAAATCATGCCTTAAAAGTCATAATTACAAGATAAAAAGTCATTTAGTACACACCTTATTAATAAATCATATAACATTTACTGAAAAGCAGAATATACCCTAAAACATGAACGCAACACGCAATATATATATATATATATATATATATTTCACTGTCTTTTTTTATTTATTCTTTATTAATAAGGTGTCTACTGAACGTTGTCCTCCAAATTGTTTTAAGCCCGTTTATCATTAGACCACTATTCTGTGACCAATGTGTTTATAAAGTCATTAAATCAGTTTTGACTTGTAAAATCATAATTACAACCTTTTATCTCATAATTTTGACTTTTTAAAGTCATCATTTCGACTTAGTAAGTCATAATTTCGACTTTTTAAGGCATGACTTTTTTTCTTACCTGGCAGAAATGGGCTTCCATACAGTTAATTAGAATAAAGAGGATAAAAAAAACAGCATGGTTTTCTATAGTAATAACAATGGCAGCCAAAAGGTGGCGCTGTTCTCCCTCATAAGGTGTGAGGTCTGAGGATGCAAATAATGCAAACAAACCTCTGAGGATGTAGTTCTGGTAGTTCTGATCCGCTTCAGCGCCGACTTTGATCAAACACGTCAGACCTTCAGCCATAACGAACTCGTGAACCAGATCCTTATCATCCTACACACACACACACACACACACACACACACACACACACACACACACACAAAATACACAATAGACACATGTTAATGATATTATTGGTTAACCTTACGATTATCTTTTAACTACTATCAGATAATCCTGACTCAAACATGTCACCGTCAGATTCACAGAAAAACAAATTATGTGTACGGTTTGGATTGATATAGCAAAGCTTATAGTTAAGAAAATAAAAGCATTAATAAAAAACACACTTTATATATAAAAATGTAAAAATAGTTTACTAAAAAAAAAAAGTACAACAAAAACTGAATTTGTTAACAAAATAATCATAAAAATGACAAAAACACACAAGAAAATGTTTTAAGGATTTAGGATTTGTATTACTTGTAGTCATTATAATCAATTTCATATAAAAACAAATAACGTTCATGGCTTGTTCATATTTAGACAGTGAAGCAGGGTTATTATCACCAACTAAAATTAAAATCATAAGTTTTGTTGCTTCAAAAAAAAAAAAAAAACTAACTGAAATAAAAAAAAAAGTTTAAAATTATTTTTAAATTTAAAAAACTTTTTATTTTTTACTTTTAAAATTTTATTTCCATTAGATGCCAAAGCAACATTTAAACTGATGTAATAAAGTAACTTTATTCTTGAAACATTTCGACTTTATTTTCATAATATTTTGACTTTATTCTCTTAATATATAACTTTTTTTCTCTAAATATTTCAACTTTATTTTCGAAACATTTCGATCTTGTTTTCAAAATATTTAGACTTTATTCTTGTAATATTTCAACTTTATTCTAATAATTTTTTGACTTTATTCTCAAAACATTTCAACTACATTTAGAAAAATTTTGACTTTATTCTCAAAATATTTAAAATTATTCTCGAAATATTTCAATTTTATTTTCGAAATGTTTCGACCTTGTTTTCGCAATGTTTTGACTTTATTCTCATAATATTTCGACTTTATTCTCATAATATTTAAACTTTATTTTCATAATATTTTGACTTTGTTCTCGTAGTATTTCGACTTTATTCTCTTAAGATTTAAAATTATTCTCTAAATATTTCAACTTTATTTTCAAAACATTTTGACCCTGTTTTTGAAACATTTTGACTTTATTCTCGTAATATATTGACTTTATTTTCATCATATTTTGACTTTTTTCTCATAATATTTCGACTTTATTCTCGTAATATATCAACTTTATTTTTATAATATTTTGACTTTTTTCTTGTAGTATTTCGACTTTATTCTCTTAAGATTTAAAATTATTCTCTAAATATTTCAACTTTATTTTCAAAACATTTCGACCCTGTTTTTGAAACATTTTGACTTTATTCTCGTAATATATTGACTTTATTTTCATCATATTTTGACTTTTTTCTCATAATATTTCGACTTTATTCTCATAATATTTAAACTTTATTTTCATAATATTTTGACTTTTTTCTTGTAGTATTTCGACTTTATTCTCTAAATATTTCAAATTATTCTCTAAATATTTCAACTTTATTCTCAAAACATTTCGACCCTGTTTTTGAAACATTTTGACTTTATTCTCGTAATATATTGACTTTATTTTCATCATATTTTGACTTTTTTCTCATAATATTTCGACTTTATTCTCATAATATTTAAACTTTATTTTCATAATATTTTGACTTTGTTCTCGTAGTGTTTCGACTTTATTCTCTTAAGATTTAAAATTATTCTCTAAATATTTCAACTTTATTCTCAAAACATTTCGACCCTGTTTTTGAAACATTTTGACTTTATTCTCGTAATATATTGACTTTATTTTCATAATATTTTGACTTTTTTCTCATAATATTTCGACTTTATTCTCGTAATATATCAACTTTATTTTTATAATATTTTGACTTTTTTCTTGTAGTATTTCGACTTTATTCTCTAAATATTTCAAATTATTCTCTAAATATTTCAACTTTATTCTCAAAACATTTCGACCCTGTTTTTGAAACATTTTGACTTTATTCTCGTAATATATTGACTTTATTTTCATCATATTTTGACTTTTTTCTCATAATATTTCGACTTTATTCTCATAATATTTAAACTTTATTTTCATAATATTTTGACTTTGTTCTCGTAGTGTTTCGACTTTATTCTCTTAAGATTTAAAATTATTCTCTAAATATTTCAACTTTATTTTCAAAACATTTCGACCCTGTTTTTGAAACATTTTGACTTTATTCTCGTAATATATTGACTTTATTTTCATAATATTTTGACTTTTTTCTCATAATATTTCGACTTTATTCTCGTAATATATCAACTTTATTTTTATAATATTTTGACTTTTTTCTTGTAGTATTTCGACTTTATTCTCTAAATATTTCAAATTATTCTCTAAATATTTCAACTTTATTCTCAAAACATTTCGACTTCATTCTCAAAATATTTAGACTTTATCGTAGTATTTCGACTTTGTTCTCACAATATTTTGACTTTATTCTCGTAATTTTGACTTTATTTGCGTAATTTCAACTTTATTCTCATAATATTTCGACTTTATTCTTGTAATATTACAAATTTAATCTCATAATCTTTTATTTTTTGCACATTTTTTAACGTGGCACTAAAATACAGCCGTACAAATGAATAAACTTAAATTAAAACAAAACCTTAAGAAATAATAAAAAAATAATTTCAAGAAAACCTAGTATCTCAGTGATACAAACAAACAAAAAAACTGCTGTAAATGTGTGTGTTTTTGTGTTTTTTACCTGGAATATCTGCTTGAGGGAAAACAGCGCCCTCCTCAGGTCACGGCCATTTGAGTTATACAGCTTCTCTATAGAGAGAAAGAGGGAAAGAGGTTATTTAGCGCTGTGTTTCAGGGTCTGTATGTCATGGAAACACACAGGAACTGCTGGAATGTTCTGATGGAGATGCCAGGAGAACAAACCCCTCTGAATCAACATCAATCACCATCAGCATTCAGATACAGCCCTGATGTTCATTCAAACACTGCAGCATTTACAGCAGCATCCAACAGGAGAAACAGAGGAGGAGAGAGAAGAAAAAGCAAACTGATGGGAGTTTGAGGTCACAAACTCAGTGTCTCGGTCACCTTCCCGAAGGCGAGAACATCACGCTCCACTAACATCACAGATCAATCACTGATCAATGACCGATCGATCGCTGATGAACCCTGAGCACACATGAGTCTGGATCAAATACAGTTCAGCACAAACAAAAACACACATCGAATTATTTCACATCATCTCTCTGCTACGGAAGAGGAGCCACAGACTCATACTGCAGTTTCTCAAATAAAACTTAAAAAAAAAATCCTTTTCATAAAGTGTATTCATTCTGTAAAAAATAAAATATAAATATTAGATAAAAGCTCAAGCTGAAGTACTAAAGTGACTAAAAGTAAAACTGAAATAAACACAGAAGGCTAAAAGACAAAAAGACAAAAGCACACAACAAAAAAGTAAAATAAAAATGACAACATAAAGCTAATTCAAAATATTAATTGTATAGTACATATTTTACATATTCATTTTTATTTGTATAATTAGTTGTAGTACTGTATTAGTGTATTTAAATTTTACTAGTAGCCTATATAAAAGATAAAAAGCTATTTTTCATTTAGTTTAACTTGATGTACTAAATCACCTCAAATTAAAATAAAAGAATAGAAATTATATAAATATATTTAAAAAGAAATAATATATAAAAATGACAAAAAACTTAAATAAAACTGAAAACATAAAGCTAATTCAAAATATTAATAGTATATTACATATTTTACATACTAATTTTTATTTGTGTAATTAGTTATACTACAGTATTAGTGAATTTATATTTTAATAGTATATAAGATAAGATATCAGATATAAAAAATCATTTTAACTTAGTTTAACTTGATGCACTAAAATAACTAAAACTGAAAAAAATATAGCACTTATATAGATATATTAAAAAAAAATAATAAAAATGACGAAAAATTACTGAAACTTAAATAAAAATGAAAACTGAAAACATAAAGCTAATTCAAAATATTCATAGTATATTACATATTTCACATATACATTTTTTATTATAGCACAGTAAGTGAATTTATATTTTAATAGTATTTAAGATATACAATAAGATATCAGATATAAAATATAAAAAAATATTAACTAATTAATTAACTAGATGTACTAAAATAAATAAAAAATACAGAAATTATATACATTTAAAAACAATAAATAATATATAAAAATGATAAAAGAACGCAACAAAAAATTACTAAAACTTGATGAAAACTAAAAACAAAGCTAATTCAAAATATTAATAGTATATTGCATATTTCACATATACATTTTTTATTATAGTACAGTAAGTGAATTTATATTTTAATAGTATTTAAGATATACAGTAAGATATTAGATATAAAATATTTAAAAAATTAACTAATTAATTAACTAACTAGATGTACTAAAATAACTAAAACTGAAATAAAAAATACAGAAATTATATACATTTAAAAACAATAAATAATATATAAAAATGATAAAAGCACACAACAAAAAATTACTAAAACTTAAAAATGAAAACAAAACATAAAGCTAATTCAAAATATTAATAGTATATTACATATTTTACATATTATTTTTTTATTTGTATAATTAGTTATTGTACAGTAGTACTGCATTTATATTTTAATAGTATACAAGATATAGAATAAGATATAAAAAAATCATTTTCACAGTTTAACTTGATGTACTAAAATATAAAAGAATTATAATTAATTAATACAACTGACAAAAACACACAAAATTACTAATGAAAACCAAAAATATAATCCAAATATTTCTAGTACATTAGTATATTTTATAGTATAGTGTATTATAGTAAAGTATTATTAGAAGCAATATATATATATATATATATATATATAATAGTAGTAAAAAATAAAAATGAAATATTAATTAATACTATAACAGCATCTAAATGATACTCTAAAGTTAATGCTGTCATGCTGGTAGTACATAATATTTTTTCGTGTCATTTTTTTTACTTGTAAACTGAAGCCTGCAATAACAAAATGCTCTCTCAGTGTGTTTTTATGTCATTTTCTGAGGCATTGTCATGTGTTTTTGGGATGGCCGCTCTGAACACAAACAGCTGTCGTTTACATCACTGAGCCATAAAAACACACTGAGTTCAGTCAGCTGTAGACTGACATTGTGTTTCCTGTCTCTAACAGATCCACTTCCTGCTGCGAGCCATTCAAATCTCAGCTTTCATGCAGATCATATTTTCAGTCTATAATTAAAGCCCTGCTGTCTGTGAGTGACCGCTGCTATTGTCTGGATGACAGCTGTATGTGTTTTCATGTTTCATGTGTGTGTTTCTGCTTTTGTAATCCAGCAGGTCTGCAGTTTCCCGGCCAGATCTTAATCAGATTACGTGTGACCCGACTCGATAATCTCAGCAGCGTAATCTGGACACAAACCTTCATTCACACACACAGCCTTGAAAACACTCATGTGCACAATCCATTATGAGGGACTTCTTGAACATTTACAGGTTTTGATTTAAAAACTAATGAAAAAATCTTGCAAATTTTCACCTGAAGGAGGAACACGAGCACGACCTGAAACACAACCATAATAATAATAATAATTTTAATTTATAAACTTTTTAAAATATATCTTTAAATGATTGACTTTTTTATTGTTTTTATTTAATTAATAAAAATAAAAAATAAAAATTTTATTAATAGTAATAATAATATTTTTTGTCAATTTATAGTGCATATCATAAATCTTGAAGCATTTATAACTAAAATATAAAATAAAACTTTATCAATAATAATAATATTGAAGCATTTCATAAATAATAATAAGAAATTAGAAAAAATGTAAATAAATTATTTAAATGTATAAAGTGCTTACCGCAAATCTTGTGCTTTAAAGTACTTTAAAAACTGAAACAATAAACTAAAACTTAAAAAAAAAACTTAACATTAATAATAACATAAAAACTTTATTAAATTTTACTTTATTAATAATAATAATAATAATAATAATAATATATTATTTCAATTTATAAAGCACTTAACACAAATCTTAAACTGAAATAATTTTTCAACTGAAACTATTACATTCTACTTTATTAATAATTTAAAAAAAATCAGAATTGTGAGATATAAATTTGCAATTCTGAGAAATAAAGTCAGAATTGCGTAAAAAATATACTCGCAATTGCAAGAAAAAAAGTCAGAATTGTGAGATAAAAGTTTCATTATGAGAAAAAAGTCTAAATTGTGAGATTACATCCCACAATTCTGACTTTACAACTTGCAATTGCGAGTTTATATCTCACAGTTCTGAGAAAAAAAGTCTGAATTGCCAGATGTAAACTCGCAATTGCAAGAAAAAAAGTCAGTTGTGAGATAAAAAGTCAGAATTGCGAGATATAAACTCAGAATTCGGAGAAATAAAGTCAGAATTGTGTAAAATAAATTTGTAATTGCAAGAAAAAAAACAGAATTGTGAGATAAAAGTTGCAATTGCGAGAAAAAATGTCTAAATTGTGAGATTATATCCCACAATTCTGACTTTATTACTTGCAATTGCGACTTTTATCTCACAGTTCTGAGAAAAAAGAAAATGAAGTCAGAATTACACAATATAAACTTGCAACTGCAAGAAAAAAGTCAATTGTGAGATAAAAAAACTGCATCTGCAAGTTATAAAGTCAGAATTGCATGATATAAACTTGCAAATGCAAAAAAAAGGCCAGAATTGTAGGATAAAAAGTTGCAATTGCAATTTATAGTCAGAATTGTCAGATAAAAAATCGTAATTGCAAGTTATAAAATCAGAATTGTGTAATATAAACTTGCATTTGCAAGAAAAAAGTCTGAATAAAAGTTGCAATTGCAGAATTGCAAAAGACAAAAGTTGCAATTGCAAGAAAAAAGGTCAGAATTGTGAGATAAAAGTTTCATTATGAGAAAAAAGTCAGTTGTGAGATAAAAAGTCAGAATTGCGAGATATAAACTCAGAATTCGGAGAAATAAAGTCAGAATTGTGTAAAATAAATTTGTAATTGCAAGAAAAAAAAACAGAATTGTGAGATAAAAGTTGCAATTGCGAGAAAAAATGTCTAAATTGTGAGATTATATCCCACAATTCTGACTTTATTACTCGCAATTGCGACTTTTATCTCACAGTTCTGAGAAAAAAGTCAGAATTGTGAGATAAAAAGTCGCAATTCTGAGAAATGAAGTCAGAATTACACAATATAAACTTGCAACTGCAAGAAAAAAGTCAATTGTGAGATAAAAAAACTGCATCTGCAAGTTATAAAGTCAGAATTGCATGATATAAACTTGCAAATGCAAAAAAAAGGCCAGAATTGTAGGATAAAAAGTTGCAATTGCAATTTATAGTCAGAATTGTGAGATAAAAAAATCATAATTGCAAGTTATAAAATCAGAATTGTGTAATATAAACTTGCATTTGCAAGAAAAAAGTCTGAATAAAAGTTGCAATTGCAGAATTGCAAAAGACAAAAGTTGCAATTGCAAGAAAAAAGTCTGAATTGTGAGTTTATATCCTACAATTCTGACTTTGTAACTTGCAATTGCGAGTTTATATCTCACGGTTCTGAGAAAAAAGTCAGAATTGCATGATATAAACTTGCAAATTGCAAGAAAAAAGTCAGAATTATAAGATAAAAAGTCACAATTTCTATTAATAAAGTCAGAATTGCATAAAAAAAATCGCAATTGCAAGTTATAAAGTCAGAATTGCGTGATATAAACTTGCAAATTCCAAGAAAAAGTCAATTGTGAGATAAAAAAAAAATCGCAATTGCAAATTTTTAAAGTCAGAATTGTGAGATAAAAGTCGCAATTGCGAGGAAAAAATTATATAGATATAATTATATTCCACAATTCAAAAAAAGGCGCAATTAAGTTTTTTATTTTTTTATTCAGTGGAGAAACAGGCTTCCACAAATGTCTCCCAAGGTGCTGTGCGATAATAAAGTACAGTATCTCTCATTACAGTAACCTGAGGTACACAAACTTCCTGACCTCTGACCTCTCCAGCAGCTGCTGTCCGTCAGACGGAGTGAGAAGGGTCAGGACTAACGAGCGCGTCATGCAGTCTCATGTTCACATCACAGCAACGCTGCTGCGCCGTTCTTTTGCTTAGTGCCTGGAGAGAAAAGAGTCTCCATGTGAATACTTGTGAATGCTACAGTATATTATGGAAGTCTCCTGTTATTAGTGTCTGATATCATCACTGTCCTGTGTTTCCATCATGTGTTCCTGTCAGCAGCGAGGCGCTCTGAGCCCAACGGCGGCTGTGAAGCCGCTCTGGCTCCGCTGGGCTCTGCTTACTCACGCTGCTCGCCATGAAACGCTCCGGAACCAAAAAAGAATCTAAAATTACAGAACGAAGCCAGAGGAGCCGCTGACGCGAGACCAAACACAGGCTAAAAATACAGGACAAACTCGTACAGTTTATGAGTGCAGAGACTGAGAGACTGTACATGAGTGTGTTTGCGTTTCAAAACAATCTGTGCCAGCAGCTCAAAAGCAATTGAGTAAAAAATCCACATAGCAACTTGCATGATATAAACTTAAGTAAAAAAAAAGTCAATTGTGAGATAAAAAGTCATAATTGCGAGTTATAAAGTGAGAATTGTATGATATAAACTTGCATTTGCAAGAAAAAAAATTAAATATTCAGATAAAAAGTCACAATTCTGAGTTATAAAGTCAGAACTGTGTGATATAAACTTGCATTTGCAAGAAAAAAAGTCAATTGTGAGATAAAAAGTCACAATTGCGAGTTATAAAGTCAGAATTGTATAATATAAACTTGCATTTGTAAGAAAAAAAGTCAATTGTGAGATAAAAAGTTACAATTGCTAGGTATAATGTCAAAATTGTATGATATAAACTCACAATTCTGAAAAAAAAGTCTGAATTGTATGATATAAACTTGCATTTGCAAGAAAAAAAAGTCAATTGTGAGATAAAAAGTCATAATTGCGAGTTATAAAGTCAGAATTATATGATATAAACTTGCATTTACAAGAAAAAAGTCAAATATTCAGATAAAAAGGCACAATTCTGAGTTATAAAGTCAGAATTGTATGATATAAACTTGCATTTGTAAGAAACAAAGTCAATTGTGAGATAAAAAGTCACAATTGCGAGTTATAAAGTCAGAATTGTGTGATATAAACTTGCATTTGTAAGAAAAAAAGTTAAATATTCAGATAAAAAGTCATAATTGTGAGTTATTAAGTCTGAATTGCATGATATAAACTTGCATTTGGAAGAAAAAAAAGTCAATTGTGAGTTATAAAGTCAGAATTGCACGATATAAACAAAATGTTATATTTAAAACATTAATTTCACCATGAATTTCTGAATTTGACTGCACTCGTGCCACCTGTGAGCCGCATTAAACATATTCCAAGCCACTTTTGTGTTCTCTGACAAAAATCGTATATTTTACACCCCAGAAAGCTATTTTTAATGAGGAAGCCCCTCGAAATGTGATTGGGCTAGTTTTAAGTAGCAATTTGGTGGGTTTTGTTGTGAAAACCTGGCAACCCTGATCACCTTTATGTAAAACAATAATATAGTGCTACAGTCCACTCTTATAATACAATATAATATAATATAATAATTAAGATAAAAAGAGTGAGTGAATATAAATAAATTCAATATAAATATAAATTATTTATTATTTCCATTAATGTATGCACTAATGCTTGTTAGAAAAAGACAATTTTTGGTTGAGATACAACTATTTGAAAGTCTGCAATCTGAGGTTGCAAAAAAAATCTAAATATTGAGAAAATTGCCTTCAAATTGTCCAAATGAAGTTCCTAGCAATGCATATTACTAATCAAAAATTAAATTTGGATAAATTTATGGTAGGAAATTAGAAATTTACAAAATATCTTCATGGAACATGATCTTTACTTAATATCCTAATGATTTTTGGCATAAAAGCACAAATTAATTTGGTTAATACTGATTTCATTTGATTAGTAATTTATTCTACTTTGTTTTAATTAGAAAGCTAATTTTTAAAGAATTTGCCATAAAAGATGACATACTTTTAATAAAGCTAGAATAAAGCAAAACTCCCCTGTAAATCACTTTAGTTAGTCAAATATCAGCTCGTAATGGAAAGGCTAATTTTTGACCAGATTTTTTGATTATTGATTAGAAGGTGCTCCTAATATTTTGACTGTGCTCCTAAAAAGAAAAGTAAGCATAGAGCCCTGAACTGTGTTTTTGCTTGATTTGAATACTCTTAAAAACTCCAGAGTGTGAAGAAACCAGATTCAGTCATTGGACGGGTGAAATGCGGCTCATATGTTTATAAAGTCAAAGGGCCAAAACCACAACAGGGAAATAATAAGCTGAGTGCAGAAAAACCCAAAATAAGCAGCTGAATGTGATCCAGCACACGCCGCGTCCGACGGCTGCAGTTAAACGTGTCTGGGAATGAGATGTAACGCGTGTTTCTGCCAGCGTTCAGAAAAACAAGCATAAATTCACTTGAAAAGAGCCGCTTCGGCTGATGTGGGTTACAGACAAACACTAACCTGACAACTACACTGATTAAAATTTAGCGTTCGGACTGCAGACATCATTCAACGCTAAAATTAAACATATGAAAGAATATACACCCTGCAAAAAAACTGTTTGACATCAGTAAGATTAATGGCTTTTCTTCTGCTCATCAAGGCTGCATTTATTTGATCAAAAATACAGAAAAAATGTAATATTGTGAAATATTTTTTACATTTAAAACAGCTGTTTTCTTTGTGAATATTTTTTTAAATATAATTTATTCCTGTGATGCAAAGCTGAATTTTCAGCATCATTACTCCAGTCTTCAGTGTCACCGATCCTTCAGAAATCATTCTGATATACTGATTTATTATTAAATTATTATTTATTATTTAGTGTTGCTTAATTTTTTATTTTTTGCAACCTGTGATGTTTTTTTTTAGGATCCTGCGATAAATGCAAGGTTAAAAAGAACAGCATTTATTAAAAAAGAAATAAAATTGTAACAATAAACACCTCATTCAAAGTTTTTCTTTCTTTCTGAAAGAAATTAATATTTTTATTCAGCAAGGATGTGTTAAATTAATAAACAGTGATAGTAAAGACTTTTTGTTGTTGTTAGAAAAGATTTCTATAAATCCTGAAAAAATATCACAGGTTCCAAAATAAATAAATAAATAAATAAATAAATAAATAAATAAATAAGCAGCACAACTTTTTCCAACATTGATAATAAAAGTAATAAATAAGAATATTAGAATGATTTCTGAAGGATCATGTGACTGGAGTAATTATGCTTTAAAAACACAGGAATAAATAATAAAAATAGTAATATTTAAAAATATTTAAGTATTTCAAAATTTTACTGTTTTTGCTGCACTTTCGATCAAATATATGCAGGCCTGGTGAGCAGAAGAGACTTCTTTAAAAAAACATAAAAAATCTTACCCAGCACAATATAATATGATTCATATGAATAATTATAATTTATATTTTTTATATTATATTTATATTAATAAATATGAATTTTAAATGTATTTATATTCACTTCACTTCACTGTTTTTCACAATTCACTTATCTTAATTGTATTATATTATATTTGTGTTAAACAAAATGTTTTTATGTCACTATTTTAAGAGAGGACTGGAGCACTATATTATTGTTTTATATATAATTTATATTATCTCGGCCAAATATTGTCCTATCATAACAAACCCTACATCAATGGAAAGCTTATATATTCAGATTTTAGATTATGTATAAATCTTAATTTTGAAAAATTGACACTTATGACTGGTTTTGTGGTCCAGGGTCACATATAATATAATATAATATAATATAATATAATATAATATAATATAATATAATATGAATAATTATAATTTATATATTTTTTTATTTTTATATATTTATATATATTTTTATATTATATTATATTATATTATATTATATTAGTGTGTCACTATTTTAAGAGTGGACTGTAGCACTATATTATTGTTTTACATAAAGGTGATCAGGGTTGCCAGGTTTTCACAACAAAACCCACTCAATTACTACTTAAAACTAGCCCAATCACATTTCAAGGGGTCTCCCTCATTAAAAATAGCTTTCTGGGGTGTAAAATATAAGATTTTTCGGGGGGTTCTCTGGTAAATTCACATTCCAGGGGCTAAATACGTAAGATTTTAGTTCTTAAAAACGTTTCTTATGCTCATCAAGACTGCATTTATTCGATCAAAAATACAGAAAAAAACTGTAAATTGTAAAATATTATTTAAATTCAACATAACTGCTTTTTATGTGAATATTTTTTTAAAATGTAATTTATTTCTGTGATGCAAAGCTGAATTTTCAGCATCAGAAATCATTCTAATATGCTGATTTATTATCAATGTTGGAAATATATTTTTTTGGAAATCAGTGTATTAAAATGATTTCTGAAGGATCATGTGACACTGAAGACTGGAGTAACAGCTGATAAAAATTCAGCTTTGCATCACAGGAATAAATTACATTTTAAAGTATATTCAAATAAAAAGCATTACTTTATATTGTAATAACATTTTGCAATATTACAGTATTTTTCTGTATTTTTTATCAAATGAATGCAGCCTTGATGAGCAGAAGAGACTTCTTTAAAAGCATTACAAATCTTACTGATCCCACTGTATATTCTAAAAAAATTACAATGTTTTCTGCCCTTAGATGCATTTAAAGCAGTTGTCAGGATGCTTTAAAAACATATAACATGCATTAAAAAATCCCAATCAAACCCACCACTTTTAACAAAATGCAGGCTGAACTCAGAGGTGCAACTTGTAGCATAATCATAATGTGTTTCATAAATGTACCATGCATAGTTTGCCTAAAGTAAGTTTCTATTTGAAGTATTTTGAAATAAATTCAGGATGTATGCGAGGTGCTGTTGTGACGATGCTGCTATCTGATCCTGGACTGTGAGAGTATTTATATCTGCAGCTGCAGTGGCTCATGCTTCAGCCAAAGCTCTTCCTGTCTCCAGTGATGACATCACTGTGTCCCAATGCTACTCTGTTGCCATGGCGACAGCGAACTGTAAAAGTCTGACCTCGTCCGTCAGAGGTCACTGACACACTTTTACTCCATTAGACAGATTATTACACAGTTACACAGATGTTTAAGAGATTCACTGCACTGATTTGGCAGGTGCACAACTTGTTAATGTGAGACTTATACATATTTATACATGCAAAACACATCAGCATGATCAGTGATGCAACCAGGAAGTTGCCAGGTGGTTGCTAGGGTGTTGCTAAGCATATTCAGGAAAAAAAAGGTCAGGGAAAAAAGCTATTTTATGTGCAAAATTAGCTGCACAGACAGTACATGAAAGCATTTATTTGATTTTTTTCTGTGTTACAATCAATTTGATCCACATATATTTTTAGATTCAAAACTAGCAATACGAGCAAAAAATAAAAGCATTTATTTGATTTTTTTAAATATAAGCTGTACATTGAGGTTTAAAATATACATAAAATGTTGAAAATTAAAAATATAAAATTATAAAATATATTAAACTATTCTGTGTGTGTGTGTGTGTGTGTGTGTGTGTGTGTGTGTGTATATATATATATATATATATATATATGCATTGTAAACTATAGCTATACTATGTAGTGTAAACTAATAAAAAAATCTATAAATAATTCAGACTAATAAAAATAATAAAAAATGTAAAAGTTTGTTTTAATTATTTATAGATTTTATATTTTTATTAGTATAATTTTTTTATTAGTATATTAGTATAAGATAATATACAATATATATCAATTTATATAGAAATCTAAAAAATAAAATGTGATTAAAATATAAACTATAACTTTAAACATAAAATTAATTATAAAATTAATTTGTATATATTAATTATATATATATATATAAATACAAATTTCAAGAGGAAATAAAACATTGATCCAGTGTTTTCAATATATATAACAAAAATACAAATGTAAAAATATAAAACTATATATATATATATATATATATATATATAAACATATAAACAGTATATAAATCACTTGATAGAGTGTAAACAACATTTAAGAAAAAAACAATATATACAAATAAAAAATAAGCACATAAAATATGAATGTAAAAATTACTTTATCAAGTTTAAATTGAACAAGATCTTATGTTTTTCATAATTCAGTCTTCAACAAGCTACAATAAAGTTATTTTTTCTTGTTTTCTGTGTTTTGGATTCAATTTAACATCACTAAATTGACCAAAATATGAAGAGCTCTCTAAATGAGGAAAAAGTCACAACATTTCAAGAGGAAATCAAACATTGATCCAGTGTTTTCAACGAAGGTCAAATTGACCCCCGACACAATAGCAGAAACAATGACTTCACATTATAATTTCCCATAAAGCACTTCCTGTTCTGCTTCAGAGCTAAAAACAGCCCACATATAGATAACAGACAGACCACAGGACCCGACAGAGAACAGGCACCGTCATTCGCACTAAAGTTTCCAGAATTCACACCTTCATGCGAGCTGTGACCCAGAATGCCATGACGTCAACACATCCCATAATGCACAGCGAACGACAGCTGAACGCGACACACACACTGTATGCTAATGGACACTTCCTTTTCACACATTACAGTCAGTCAGGCTCTGAGACAGAAACACAATGAATGACTCAAACAATCAGTCTGAAACTATAAAGACAGACTTATTTGTTTCTTTATACAGATGTGTAGAAAATAATTGTGTGGATTAAATAATATATATCTGATAATATCTGATGTTATTTGGGTTCAAATCACTCTCAGACATGAAGTGGACTACTATTGGATTATTTATTACCACACACTGTAAAATAAAATACAAAATTATATATAAAATATTTATATAAATAAAATATATATCATAAAAATAATAAAAAAAATGAAAATATAAAATATATGTTAAAAAAACTGTTTTTGTAGTGTAAACTAATTTAAATTGTAATATAAAATCACATATTATTTATATAAAAAATATATATAAAAAAATTCTATATAATGCAAAAACATAAAATGCAATGTAACGTAATGGAAAAATCTAAAAGAATATGAACTAAAATTATCTATCTATATCTATCTATATCTATATCTATATATATATATATATATATATACATAATAATCTCATATAATTTTTTTATTTTAAATATGATATATTAAAATAAAAACATAAATATATAACATTTTAAATAAATAATTTAAATGTATATTTAATTAATAATGTTTATTTAATATTTATTGCTGGAAAACATAGGTTACAATTCTGTTTAAAAACAAATTATATTTAAAATAATGTCATATAATTTTAATTTTAATTTTAAATATGATATATAAAATAAAAACAGAAATATATATAATTAATAAATATATATATATAAATAAATAATTTAAATGTAAATTTAATTAATAATGTTTATTTAATATTAATTGCTGGAAAATGTAGGTTACGATTCTGTGTAAAAAATAAAATATTTAAAATAATCTCATATAATTTTATTTTAAATATGATATATAAAATAAAAACATAAATATATACAATTTTAAATAAATAATTTAAATGTAAATTTAATTAATAATGTTTATTTAATATTTATCGCTGGAAAATGTTGGTTGCGATTCTGTGTAAAAAATAAAATATTTAAAATAATCTCATATAATTTTAATTTTAAATATGATTTATAAAAATAAAAACATAAATATATACAATTTTAAATAAAAATATAGCAATCTAAAAATAATTTACTAATATAAAATATAATACATATCAATATATAAATTAAATTAAAAATAAAAATTAAATATAAACCTCAACATTAAATATAAATTTATTTTTGTGCAAATTGTTTATTGTAGTGCAAACTACATTTAATATAAAATAAATATAAAATAAAATAAATATATACAATACATCTAAAACCAAAATATAATATACAAAATTATATATATATAAAATAATTCAGTAACAAGATAAAATATAAACTATAAAAATAAAACTCTCTCTCAACAGTGGATGACATAATCATGCAGATGTTTTCAGCAGCTGTCATACTGGCAGGAATTTGTGTGTGTGTTTAACTGAGGTTATGAGTTTAACATCAGTGTGTTTCTGCTTGCAGACTGTAAAGTCATCAGCCTCTGTTTTTCCTGTAAATGCTGCTGGTTTTTGAACAGAGCATCTGTGAATGTCACAAAGGACACTGAACATTGCGCTCAATTAAAAAAATAAAAAAAAATAATAAAAATGCTTCTTAAAGGAGACTTTTCTGCTCGTCAAGGCTGCGTTTATTTGATTAAAAATACAGAAAAATACTGTAATATTGCAAAATGTTAATGCAATTTAAAACAGTGGTTTTCTATTTGAATATACTTTAAAATATAATTTATTCCTGTGATGCAAAGCTGAATTTTCAGCACCATTACTGCAGTCTTCAGTGTTATTTTGAATTGCAATAATATTTCATAATATTACTTAATATTTGACAAATATTAATATAAAAAAATATATATATAAAAAATAAAATAAAAAGTGTGTTTGTCATTTGTTACATTACATGTGAATTTATATTATATTTCTATTTGAATATTTTAGATTTTTTATATTTTTCTTATATGCTTTCTATTAGATATTTTGTTATATATTTATTTTATTAGTTATATATTGTTTTATATTTTTTAATTTGCATTTTAGTTTTATATTTTATATATATATATAATTGTATTTATATTAAATGTAGTTTACACTGAAATAATTTACAGAAATAATTTTATATTTAAAGTTATAGTTTATATTTTAAATTACATTTTATTTTTTATTTAAACGTAATGTACCCCAAACTCAAAAATGTTAGTGTATATCGTTAAAATGATAAAAAACTAAAATATAAATACATAACCTGAAAAAAAATCTAAATATAATAATACAACAATAATATACAATACAAAAATAAATATATGAATATAAAAAATGAGAAGCAATAAAAATAAAATATAAACTAAATTATTAAATGCAAAAATATCAAATGTAATGTAATGTAAAATCAAAATTATATATATTAATTAATTATATATATATATATATATATATATATATATATATATATATATAAAAATATAAATATACAAAATCTAAAATAAAAAATATGGTATTTTGAATTGCAATACTATTTAATAATATTAAAATTTTTTCTGTATTTTTGATCAAATAAATTGAACTTTGATGAGCATAAGAGACTTTTTAAAAACATTAATATATATAATTAAAAAATATAAACAATTAAATAATAAAATGTAAAAAAAATTAAATATTAAATAAACATTTATTATATTCAATAAATTAAATAAATGAACATTTAATTTAATTAATATGTTTATTTAATATTTATTTCTGAAAAATGTATGTTAAAATAAAAAAGTCTAAAATAATGTCATATAATACTATAATATTCTCATATAATTTTTAGTTTTGAAATTTAAAATTGAATTTTAAACATATCCCACTTTTTTAATTTTCAGACTCTATTTAGTGCATTATTTGTTGAATGATCCTTGTGTAATTGAGCAGGTAAATAAAACTCCTCTCTCTGACCTCTGCAGTCTCTCTTTCACGTGTTTCTGTCTTGTCAACACTTTCTAAAGATATCTGCGCTCATGGCATCCAAAACATCAAGCGAGTGCTAAAATTACCCCGTTATATCAGTTACAGAGCCACTTCAGCTCTGATTCACTCCAGCAGAGCCGGACATCATGACCCACATCACATCAAACAAGTCACTATACCGCTATACAGCTAGAAACTATAAAAAGTAATTATACTCAATAATCATGTGATGGAGCTGCTTTCTTATTGGGATCTGGAAGGACTCCAATCAAAAGATCAGATGATTCATTTGAACGAACGAATCAGTGTAACATCTGATTCACATTAGTGTAAACAAATATAAAAATTTATATTAAAAAAATTATATATAATGAAAAATATAAAATGCAATGTAACGTAACGGAAAAATCTAAAAGAATATGAACTAAAATTATATATATATATATATATATATATATATTATTTTATTTTAATTTTAAATATGATATATAAATGTAAAAAAATATATATAAAATTTTAAATAAATAATTAAAATTAAATTTTTATTAATAATGTTTATTTAATATTTATTGGTGGAAAATGTAGGTTACAATTTTGTATAAAAAAGTAATATTTAAAATAATCTCATATAATTTTAATTTTAATTTTAAATATGATATATAAAAATAAAAACATAAATATGTCAAATTTCAAATAAATAATTTACATTTAAATGTAATTAATAGTGTTTATTTAATACTTATTGCTGGAAAATGTAGGTTACGATTCTATGTAAAATATAATATTTAAAATAATCTCGTATAATTTTAATTTCAATTTTAAATATGATATATAAAAATAAAAACATGAATATGTAAAATTTTAAATAAATAATTTACATTTAAATTTTATTAATAATGTTTATTTAATATTTATTGCTGGAAAATGTAGGTTACGATTCTGTGTAAAAAATATATATTTAAAGTAATCTCATGTAATTTTTATTTAAATTTTAAATATGCTATATAAAAAAATATGTAACATTTTAAATAAATAATTTTAATTTACATTTAATTAATAATGTTTATTTACGATTCTGTGTAAAAAATAATATTTAAAATAATCTCATATAATTTTTATTTTAATTTTAAATATGATATATACAAATAAAATTTGCATCACTTGAATTCAAAACTCAAACTGATGTAAGAAAACAGACTCTGATTCTAGTTGAATGAAGAGTTACGGTTGTTTACTGTCAATATTATGTAATCAACTTCAGCAAAAACACTGCTCTCAAATAACACTGTCACGCTGAATTCACCCAGTCAAAATTTGATTTATGTACATGTAAATATAAACATATTTATAAGTCAAATATATAACTATATTTATTTTAAGATTAAATTATTTAAAGATTTTACATTAATATTTCAATAAATGGTAACCAGTGTTATTGTAGTATCACTGACACTGATAGTTTTTATCAATATTTTGAATTATATATATATACACAGTTGTGCTCAAAAGTTTACATACCCCTTGGAGAATCTGCAAAATGTTAATTATTTTAGCAAAATAAGAGGGATCATACAAAATGCATGTTATTTTTATTTAGCACTGACCTAAATAAGATATTTCACATAAAAGACATTTACATACAGTCCACAAGAGAAAACAATAGTTTTTTTAATTTTAATTTTTAATTTTCCAGCATTTTTGTGTATTTGAACCCTTTCCAACAATGACTATATGATTTTGAGATCCATCTTTAAACACTGAGGACAACTGAGGGACTCATATGCAACTATTACAGAAGGTTCAAACACTCACTGATGCTCCAGAAGGAAAAAACGCATTAAGAGCTGGGGGGTGAAAACTTTTGAAATTTAAAGATCATGGTAAATTTAACTAATTTTGTCTTCTTGGAAACATCTTCTGTAGCTTCTGAAGGGCAGTGCTAAATGAAAAAAAAAAAGATATTTAGGCAAAATGAGCAAAATTTACACATTTCCATTCTTTTCAAAAGTTTTCACCCCCGGCTCTTAAAGCATGTTTTTTCCTTCTGGAGCATCAGTGAGTGTTTGTATACTGCAACTGTATATATATATATATGTCACCATCTCAAGACCTGCTGTTTGGACAGCGATCGCCGTAAATCTGCCGTTTTACTCTCAGATGAATCACTATGGGGTCCGCTGAGGATTAAGACAGTCTCAAGAAGATCCTGAGTTTAATCAGAACAAAAGACGACAATGAAATCTGATCAGATTTCATTCAGTCCAAAACAACCAGCAAACTATCCACAACACACTTAGAAAGCCCTATGAACTATGATATATGTTGTATTTTTCCCAGATTCTGTTTGCAAATTTTTGTTTTGCAGAAAATTTTGTTTTCATTTTTCCACTGGCTTAATTAAATTTTAAGACTCTAAAACCATGTTGAATCGCAAAACTTTATAATTCCTCAAAATTCAACCATTAAATAATGGATTAAATTTCTTCTTACAATAATAAGGCTCTATTAACTGTTTTATTTCCCCCCAAAATCTATTTTAATTTTCAGAAATTCTGTGTTCTCCATTTAATTTTAATGGTTTAATAAAATTGTAATTATTCAAAAAGCATGTTTAATTCATATATATGTATGCATGTTTTTTTTTCTTATGCTTAAATACATATTTAACAACAACACTGAATTTCTGAAAAAAAGTATTGCATAGAGCTCAATTACTGTATTAAAAAAATAATACAAATAAATAAATAAATAAATAAATAAATGATTAAATCAAATACTACTACTACTAAATGAATAAATAAGTAAATGAACAAACAAACAAACAGTTAAATTTTTGTGAACTTAATTAAACATGCTTTTTAAATAATTTAAATTATAATATATATATATGAAATGTGCCATGTGAATTATTATTATTTTTTTATTATCACTGTGTTGTCTACTTTAATTTTTCATATATATATATATATATATAGAGAGAGAGAGAGAGATACAGGTAAAACATTAACAATATAATTAATTATTTAATTAAAATTACTTAAATCTGAATTTAAATGACAAACTGTGATATTCCTTAAAATAAAATCATTTTCTTTAATTATTATATAATTAATATGAACAGCAGTTATAATAATAATAATAATAATAATAATAATAACAATGATAATAATAATAACTATTATTATTATTGTTTTTATTATTATTATTATTATTATTGTTGTTGTTGTTATTATTATTTCAAAAGGTATGTTCTACAGTACAATACTAATACATACAGTATCTGTTGAACTTTTATTTTGTTGGGTTACATTGAAGTTTCTGTGTATCTGTGTAGTTATCCTCAAATTAAACTGTGAAATCCTAATTTCTGAGACATTCCACATTAAAGTAAACCCCATATTTATGTCTGAATTCCACGATTCGGTCCGTGTTTCTGCATCACAGTCAGAGTTACACAATCCTGTGTACTGTCTGTATATATGCCCACACTAAATATATGAAAGCAATAAAGCACTTCAGGTCATGTGATACAGTGATTTTAACAAAACAACACACAGTCAATCCAGTGGGATGATGGGAGTCGAGAGGAAGCAGGTGGTGGGAGACTTAAAACTCTTCATCTGTCCACTTAAAGCCCCAGACACACACACACACACACACACATTTATATAGACACACACACACACACACATTTATATAGACACATGGTGTCAAATGTTCCCCTGACACAGGAAATGCAACCGAATACAATGGCATGCTGGGAAGTCAAGTGTGAATTTTAATGAAGCTGATGAGAGAGGGCCATCAAAGCCCCGCCCCTGACCTTTGACCCTCACTGATTTCTAACAGCAACAGCCAATGAGACACTTGACCCTCCATCCAGGAATAGACTCACTATCAGCGAAACAGACGCTTCATAATCATTATAACCCTCACTCACTAATAATAGTTACCCAAACCACAGTCTGACAACACAATATATATATATATATATATATATAAATAAATAAATAATGATAATATATATATGTCAACTGCCGCTCAAACGTTTGGGATCAGTAAGATTTTTAATGCTTTTTCAAGAAAACTTTTCTGCTCATCAAGGTGTTTATTTGATTAAAAATACAGAAAAAAAACGGTAATATTGTAAAATATTAATGCAATTTAAAATAGTGGTTTCCTATTTTAATATACTTTAAGATATAATTTATTTCTGTGATGCAATGCTGAATTTTCAGTCTTCGGTGTCACATGATCCTTCAGAAATCATTCTAATATACTGATTTATTAAAAGGTTGCTGCTTAATATTTTGTTGTTTCGGGATTCTTTGATCAATAAAATGTTCAAAAGAACAGCATTTATTTAAAATAGAAAACTTTTGTAACAATAAACACCTCGTTTAAAGTTTTTTCTTTCTTTCTCTCTTTGAAAGAAATTAATACTTTTATTCAGCAAGGATGTGTTAAACTGATACAAAAAGTGATAGTAAAGACTTATACTGACTTCTATTTTGAATAAATGCTGTTCTTTTTTACTTTTTCTTCATCAAAAAATCCTACAAAAAAGTATCACAGGTTCCAAACAAATATTAAGCAGCACAACTGTTTTCAACATTGATAATAAAAGTAATAAATCAGTATATTAGAATGATTTCTGAAGGATCATGTGACACTAAAGACTGGAGTAATGATGCTGAAAATTTTTTTTCATCACAGTTTTGCATCACAGATATAAATTATATTTTAAAGTATATTAAAATAAAAAGCTGTTATTTTGAATTGCAATAATATTTCATATTATTCTTTTTTTTTCTGTATCTTTGATCAAATAAATAGTACTATAATGAGCATGAGAGACTTTAAAAAAAATAAAACATCCTACTGATGCCAAACTTTTGAGTAAAATTGCAGAAAATAATTTCTAATAGTGTTTTCTGCTCACTGTGGCTGTATTTATTTGATCAAAAATATAATAATAATCCGAAATGTTTCTTGAGCAGCAAATCTAGAAAGATTTCTGAAGGAGAATTCAGCGTTGATCACAGAAATAAATTATAGTTTAACAAAGACTCATATAGAAAACAGCTGTTTGAAATGCTAATAATATTTCAATATTTTTACTGTATTTTTGATCAAATAAATAGAACTTTAATGAGCATAAGAGACTTCCTTTAGAAAAACATTAAAAAATCTTACTTATGCCACACTTTTGAGCAGCAGGGTAAATATTGCACAAAATATTTCCACAAATAATTTCTAATAGTGTTTTCTGCTCACAGAGGCTGCGTTTATTTGATCAAAATGTGATAATAATCCTAAATGTTTCTTGAGGAGCAAATCTAGAAAGATTTCTGAAGGAAAATTCAGCTTTGATCACAGAAATAAATGACATTTTAACAAATATTCACATAGAAAATAGCTATTTTACATTGTAATAATATTTCACTATTTTTACTGTATTTTTGATCAAATAAATAGAACTTTAATGAGCATTTTTAATGAGACTTTAAAAAAAAATCCTACTGATGCTAAACTTTTAAGAGAAATTGCACAAAATATTGCAGAAAATAATTTGTAATAGTGTTTTCTGCTCACTGAGGCTACATTTATTTGATCATAATTTGATAATAATCTTATCAGAATGATTTCTGAAGGATCATGTGACACTGAAGAAGGAGTAATGATGCTGAAAATACAGCTTTGATTACAGAAATAAATTATAGTGTAACAAAGACTCGCATAGAAAACAGCTGTTTGAAATTCTAATAATATTTCAATATTTTTACTGTAAGAGACTTCCTTAAAAAACATAACAAATCTTACTGATGCCAAACTTTTGAGCGGCAGTGTAAATATTGCACAAAATATTGCAGAAAATAATTTCTAATAGTCTCTTCTGCTGCACCGAGGCAAAACAAAAATCCAGCGTTGATCACAGAAATAAATGACATTTTAATAAATATTCACATAGAAAATAGCTATTTTACATTGTAATACTATTTCACTATTATTACTGTATTTTTGATCAAATAAATGGAACTTTAATGAGCATAAGAGACTTAAATATGAAAACATAAATCTTACTGATGCCAAACTTTTGAGCGGCAGGGTAAATATTGCACAAAATATTTCCACAAATAATTTCTAATAGTCTCTTCTGCTCATCGAGGCTGCACTATTTGATCAAAATTTGATAATAATCCTAAATGTTTCTTGAATAGCAAATCAGCTTATCAGAATGATTTCTGAAGGATCATGTGACACTGAAGACTGGAGTAATGATGCTGAAAATACAGCTTTGCAACACAGAAATAAATGATATTTTAAATTACATAAAAATAAAAAGCTGTTATTTTGAATTGCAATAATATTTCATAATATTCCTTTTTTTCCCTGCATTTTTGATCAAATAAATAGAACTTCAATGAGCATAAGAGACTTAAAAAAACAACAACTTTTGAGCGAAATTGCATATTAATTGCAGAAAATAATTTCTAATAGTGTTTTCTGCTCATCGAGGCTGCATTTATTTGATAAAAATTTGATAATAATCCAAAATGTTTCTTGAGGAGCAAATCTAGAATGATTTCTGAAGGATCATGTGACACTGAAGACTGGAGTAATGATGCTGAAAATGCAGCTTTGATTGCAGAAATAAATTATAGTTTAACAAAGACTCACATAGGAAACAGCTGTTTGAACTTCTAATAATATTTCAGTATTTTACTGTATTTTTGATTAAATAAATATGGCCTTGATAAGCAGAAGAGACTTTAAAAACATCTGACAAATCTGAATAACTTCCACACTGCTGTATAACTGATCACAGGCTTGTGTTGATGTGTTTTTGAGACTCACCGATACACGCGTGAACTCGGACGCTCAGCTGCGTGCGTAAAATCACACTGTGCTTCTTTCCCCTCCTACAGACACAGAGAAAAACAGATGATGATTAGAGCAGAAATTAATAGCAATATCACACTTGTCATTGCTCTTTTGTTGATTTTAATTGCTTCCATTGTCCTCATCTGTGGATAAAAGAATCTGCTAAATGGCTAAATGTAAATTAGAAATTCCCTAGAAACACTGACCAGAAACACAACATTAAAACACACACACACACACACACACACACACACACACTCCAGCCGTCATTCATCTCTCCTGATATCACTATATGAGCTCTTGACTCTTCTGGGAAACAGCACTCAATATTAACATGCCATCGATAAGAAACACAACAACAAAATGATTTTCTGTTGCCCTCATTTTATTCCTTCATTCACATGTTCTTCCGTCATTTTCTTTTATCCTCTACTTGTTTATTTATTTATAAAATGAAGCTCATGAAAAAATTTCCAAGATATAGGATGAGACAGGAAAATATTTTGTTGAATACTTTATTAAATTCAGTTACTAAATGAAAAATGAACCTCCATAATGTGAAATGTGACACAAATCAATACATTTAATGTTTATGTTTTTTTTTTTTCTGGATAAAAATCTATAGTAAAGAATGACATATTATTTGTTTACACCTTTGTAATTTTTATGACATTTTTAATGACATGGGATTTATTAAGTATTTTATAACTCACCAGGGATACTGTTATTCGATAGGAAATACAGTAAAACAAATAAATACATATATATGTAAATACATAAATAAATAAGTCAAAACCAGTGAAATGATAAAAAAAGGAAAATAGAAATAAATCAATTAGTACTAATTTATTAAAATCATAAAAACATCAAATTAAAATAAATGAAAATAAAAACTACGAAAATACTAAAAATTAAATAATTTAGAACAAACACAATCAAAGTAAAATAACACTTATTAAAAATAAATTTAAATCACAAAAACGGTAAAACAATCAATATAAAAAAACTGTAAAATGTATAAAATAATGCATAAATGTATCAATTATTTTATAAAAACAGAATCAAACTAAAACTCATAACAAAAATAAAATAAATAAATAAATAAATAAAATCCAGTAAAATTATATATAAAAAACAAAAATATAAACTAAATATCAAAATAAAACAATTAGTAATAATTTATTAAATTAAAAAAAAGAAATTAAAATAACTGAAAATAAAAACAACAAGAATAATAAAAACTCATAAAAATGTAAAATTAAAATAAATAACTTAGAACAATACAATCAAAATAAAATAAAACTTATAAAAAATGAATGATGTCATAAAAATGGTAAAACAATCTATATAAAATGCTTGTAAAATATATAAAATAATGTATAAATGTATACATTATTTTATAACAATTTAATCAAACTAAAACTCATAACAAAAATTAAATACATACATAAATAAATAAAATCCAGTAAAATAAAAAAAAACAATCAAAATAAAACAATTAGTAAAAATGTATTAAATTATAAAAACATGAAATTAAAATACCTGAAAATAAAAACTATGGTAAATTAAAATAAATACTTTCAAATGAAAACAATCAATATAAAACACTTGTATAAAATAATGAATAAATGAATAAATTATTTTATAAAAATGTAATCAAACTAAAACTCATAATTAAAAAAAACAGTTAAACAATTAAAAATAATCAAAACATTTGCTAAAATTGAAAAAAAAATATCTATGATCCTCTGTAATGAATACTGTAATGTAGAATAAAAACAACAAAAATGCTAAAAGTCAGAATCAGAATTGCTAAAAAGGAATGCAATCATAAAAATGTAAAATTAAAACATATAAAACACTAATAAAATATATAAAATAATGCATACATGTATAAACCAAATAGATTATTAAACCAAAAAATACTAGATATAAATATACTAAAACATTTATTAAAACAAAATGTAAAAATGTAAAAAAAAAAGTAAATAAAAAAATCTAAACACTTACCAAACTAAATCACTTTACTAAAGCATAAATAATAATAAAAAAAATTAAATAAATACTCCTTAAGAAGAATCGCTCTATGTTCTCCCAACTGTATGTCGCTTTGGACAAAAGCGTCTGCCAAATGCCTAAATGTAATGTAAATGTAAATGTAAATGTAAATAAAAAATGTATTTTTGTGGAAATCTTTTGTAACATTATAATTATGTCTTTATTAATTTATGTTGTAACTGCGTGTTTGACTGATTTGAGATCAGTTGCATCTTGTACAAAGGGCTGTACGTCGACACACACAAACACACCATTCACACGCGGTACGGATCGACACCAGCGCTGACCTCTGACCCCTCAATGCAAACATTAATAAATACAGCAGGAGGGACTGGCTCTCTCCATCCCAGTGTGAGACAAACATTCATCCGCTTCAGTTCATCAGCACAGAGTTTGTGTGTCAGAAACACGTCCAGACCCACCCACACACACACACACACACACACACACACACACACTGACAGGAATGTTTGATTGATGGCAAAGATGTTCACATGTCAATCAGCTGTCAGACGCACGTCAAAACACACACAGAACAAACACAGATCCACAGACACACACCGATACTGCTGTCAATCACAAACACAAACACAGACAGACAGGAGATACTGACTGAATCCACTGATGAAATGTAAAACTAAAATAAATCATTTTAAAATAACACCATCAAAATAAAACAATTACTAAAAATGCCTATAATAATAATAATAATAATAATATATATATATATATATATAAATTCAGAATGAACAATTACTAAAAATGAGTAAAAGTTTAAAATTAAATAATTGAAAATAAAACAATCAAAATAAAGCTTAACTAAATTTGTTGAATAATTAACACTAATTTACGAATTATTGAACAATTATTGCAAAAATAAAAACATGGTAATTGTAACACAAAAACAAAATAAAATAATTGTAACATTTTAACTACAATAACTGTAATATAAACAATTAAATCTATTTGTAAATATTGTAAAATAATTGTAAAATAAAAAATAATAATTTAAAAATCAAAACAATCAAAATACAATTAACAAAAAGGTATTAAATCATTAAGTTAAAATAATCAAAATCAAATAATCGATCAAAACATTATAACTTAATTATAGCTGAATGATTTTAATTAAATCATTCTATTATAAAACACTTAGTAAAACATAATGTTAAATAAAAAATACAAAATACAAAAAATAAAAAAAAATACAAATAAATATTGTATTTGTTTACCTGCATAAATTATTTAAAAATTAGCTTAAAATCTCAGGGGAACTTCAAGCAAATATTTTAGCTCAAAGGTTTCAAATACATTTTTAGAGAATAAAATGTCTAATAAAATAAATTTGGTTGAAATAATGTTATGTCATTCAGTGCAGCACAATATATATGTAAAAAAAAATTCAAACAACATGCTTATTCTGACTTACATAATAAAATATATAAAAGACTAAGGGAGCATATTGCATTTTATTGTGTTTTAAATGAGTAAAAAATGCTTACTGACAAAAATGAGCAAAACCATTTTGAAATGTAGAATTACAACTCATTAGTATTTGAGGTCAGAGCAATTTGTCTTTTTAATATGTAATAATTTGATTTTTGTTGTAAATATGCCTGACAAGATTGTTACGCGTCTTCTGTAAATTAGAGAAAAATGTATGATATTTATTTTTTGCCCAGAAAAACAAAAACAAAAATGCAATTAAATTAAACAGTCTTTGACCCAAATGTAAAAAAAAAATATTTTATTTTATTTATTTGAAGTAATGAAAATGTTTTTTAAATGCATTAAATAGAATAATTAATTGTTGTAAAAAATAAAATAAACTTACGTTTTTTATTTTATTGTAACTTTTTTTACGTAAAAGGTTTTTTATTGTTTTATTCTGAAATAAATTTAATCACATAAAATAATTTCCAAAAATATGAAATAATACAAATTAATTTTAAAAAAATCATTTGAAATAAAAGCAATAAAAATAAAAAATCATTAAAATAAAAAATTTAAATAACACAAGTACTAAAAATGCTTGACTGATATTATAAGACTTCAAAAACAAGACTCTCCATCACATCATTTCTTGTCAAAACATCTTTCGGAGCCCATTTTCTCCCAGGGACGCGTTTACTGATACGAGTCCAGATGCCTCATTCTTTCCATGAACTCACCTTTCTCTGAATCACAGACGAGAAAGACCAAAAGCAAGACACGTGGGACTGAAAAACCTTCCAGAATCTTCCAGAGATCCACAACATGCAGATCCCAAGCAAATCTCAAAGAGGGAAATGATACGAGCCTCTCCTCTGTAAACGGAGACTGATCAGCTGCTGAGATTTTCAGTTCATATTTCAGTCATTTAACAACACTTTCACATGTTCACACGTCTCTGATGTCAGTAAATCGTGTTTTAGCAACACAATCCAAGTGACCTGTAATGATAACATTTTATTAATAGTGTAGTATTTATTTAACAGTAATAGCAACAATTTTATTTGATTACTCTAATTCCACAAATACATACACACACATATATATATATATATATAGTCTTTTGAATTAGTTTTTATTTCTTCATTTTAGGTAATGTTTTTGTGTGTTTACAGTTTTATTTGAGTTTTTTTTATATGTCTATATAGTCTTATTTAAGTTTTAGTCACTAAATTAAACTAAATGAAAATGAGAATTGTTGCTTTGGCAACTAGTGGAAATAAAATATATATTTTTTATATATATATATATATATATATTTTTTTTTTATTTCAGTTAAAGAACAAAATGTCTTATGGTTAAAATGTTTTCATTTTTAAACTATTTAATTATAATAATAAATTATTAGTTTGCTATTTTAAACTTCAGACTTCACTAAATGAAACTAAGAAATGTAAAAAAAAAGGTGTTTATATTTTATTTTAGATAACATTTATTTCACTTTAAGTAATATAAAAGTATTTCATATATTAAATAGAACAATTTCTTCTTCATTTTAGGTCATATTTTAGTAATTTTGTTGTGTGTTTTATCATTTTATTATTATTATTATTATTTTTTTGGTCATTAAATTAAACCAAATGAAAATGAGAAATAAAATAGATATTTTAATTTTCTTTTAAATACAAACAAAACTGTTTTTATGGTTAAAATGTTTACTTTTTTTTTGAAATAATAAATTATAATAATAACTAATTAGTAGTTTAAGATATTTTAAACTTCAGACTTAACTAAATGAAAATAAGAAATGCAAAAAATATATATTTATATTTTTTTTTCAGATAACATTTATTTTAAGCAATATTTTTTCATTTTAAATAATGTTTTAGTCATTTTGTTGTGTGTTTTATCATTTTATTAGGGGTTTTTTCCCCCTATATGGTCTATATAGTTTTTTTATTAAGTTTTAGTCATTAAATAAGGCTAAATGTAAATAAAAAAATTTGCTTTGGCAACTAGCAGAAATCAAATAGATATTTTTACATTTTCTTTTTAATATTTTAATTCAGTTAGGGAATAAAAATGTTTTTTTTTTAAATAATTATTATGATATTTAATTAGAATAATTATTAATTGTTATTAAAATAATTATTAATTATAATAATAATAAACTACAGACTTAACTAAGCGAAAATAAGAAATGTAAAAAAAGGTTTTATATTTAATTTTATTTCAAATAACATTATTAATTAGAATTTAATATATTTTATAAAATATATTATTCATTATTCGCTTGTTATAAAAATAAAATGCGTTTACATTTTTCATTTTATTTTATTGTAACTAATTTTTTTTTTAACTATAATAATGCAGACTACAAGTAACAAATCTAATATTTATGTTTTGAGTCCTTCATTTTCAGTCGATCAAGAAATCTACTTAAACTCCGCCCCTTCAAGCTCACGCCCATCTGAAAGCCACTCCCACAACTTAACATCCAATCAGACACGACACACAGAACCAAGCCCCGCCCCACACTTGTTCTTTTCCAATCTGTTACACTCAGATGTGAGTCCTAATAAAGCATCATAATCAATATCACATTAAATTCTGCCCATTTCCAGACTATTTATTATTTTGACATTTTCAAAAGACAAACACAAGCGGTGTGCTATGATTACGGTGTTATCTGTGCAGCCGCAGTGAGTCTGTACTGCAGTAAAGGAGAGACGATAAATCACACTGAGCGCACTAATAATGCACCTCGCTCGCCCGCTCTCTCTCCCTCTCTCTCTCTCAGGAAATCTGTTAAGGTGATTTCTGTGAGAGCTTCTGTCTCACACACACAGACTCTCACTAACACAAGTGTAGTACACTATAGTGCCCTATGTAGTGTGAGTCTCACCCTGCGCAGTCGTCCTGCTGAAACCCCTCCAGTTCATCTCTCTGCTCGTCCAACGTTGACTCCAGATCCAGATAGACGCCGGTGTGAGAGAGCTGCAGAGCACAGTCATCGAGCTGGAAAACAAAAGACATTAGGAACAGTGACATTATTATACTATTATCCAGCATGCTGTGAAACGACTGGATGCTTTCAAATGATTTCCTATTGAACTGCCAGCAACTGAACTGCAGCTCAAAACTATTTCAAATCTAGTGAATTAAGCTACAAACTCCATCATAACGCACAATGTTTACATCTAACATGTATTTTGAGCTGCAGCTCGTCAATATGTTCCTAGATTTGTGTTGGATGTTCTCTTTGGAATGGAAAATGGATATTCTGTTTGTAAACACTTTACTTTTTTTGATCATTTCAGTTAATGTCATAAAACTAGCGAGCTAAAACAGGCAAAAACCAGCAGTGTCGTGTAAACATGGATGAAGACGTGAAAAGTGGAGGAACGGCCAAACCGAATCAATTGAGTGAGTCGTTTACAACCGCTCCGATTGATTCAGATCGGGACTTTAAAGCACGTTCGCAAATCATTTATTCGGATCTTTGCGTATCGTGAATCATCTGATTAAGATCGGGACTCCAGAGCGGGTACATGAATCATTTGATCAGATCTTTGTGTGTCGGGAATCATTTGATTCAGATCAGGACTTCGGAGCAGGTACATGAATCATTTGATCAGATCTTTGTGTGTCGGGAATCATTTGATCAGATCTTTGCGTGCTGCGAATCATTTCCTTCAGATCGGGACTTCGGAGCGGGTACATGAATCATTTGATCAGATCTTTGTGTGTCGGGAATCATTTGATTCAGATCGGAACTTTGGAGCAGCTTCGCGAATCATTTGCTTGGATCTTTGTGTGTTGTGAATCATTTGATTCAAATCGGGACTTTAAAGCGCGTTCGCAAATCATTTATTCGGATCTTCGCGTATCGCGAATCATCTGATTAAGATCGGGACTTCAGAGCGGGTACATGAGCCATTTGATCAGATCTTTGTGTGTCGGGAATCATTTGATTCAGATCAGGACTTCGGAGCAGGTACATGAATCATTTGATCAGATCTTTGTGTGTCGGGAATCATTTGATCAGATCTTTGCGTGCTGCGAATCATTTCCTTCAGATCGGGACTTCGGAGCGGGTACATGAATCATTTGATCAGATCTTTGTGTGTCGGGAATCATTTGATTCAGATCGGAACTTTGGAGCAGCTTCGCGAATCATTTGCTTGGATCTTTGTGTGTTGTGAATCATTTGATTCAAATCGGGACTCTAAAGCGCGTTCGCAAATCATTTATTCGGATCTTCGCGTATCGCGAATCATCTGATTAAGATCGGGACTTCAGAGCGGGTACATGAGCCATTTGATCAGATCTTTGTGTGTCGGGAATCATTTGATTCAGATCAGGACTTCGGAGCAGGTACATGAATCATTTGATCAGATCTTTGTGTGTCGGGAATCATTTGATCAGATCTTTGCGTGCTGCGAATCATTTCCTTCAGATCGGGACTTCGGAGCGGGTACATGAATCATTTGATCAGATCTTTGTGTGTCGGGAATCATTTGATTCAGATCGGAACTTTGGAGCAGCTTCGCGAATCATTTGCTTGGATCTTTGTGTGTTGTGAATCATTTGATTCAAATCGGGACTTTAAAGCGCGTTCGCAAATCATTTATTCGGATCTTCGCGTATCGCGAATCATCTGATTAAGATCGGGACTTCAGAGCGGGTACATGAATCATTTGATCAGATCTTTGTGTGTCGGGAATCATTTGATCAGATCTTTGCGTGCTGCGAATCATTTCATTCAGATCGGGACTTCGGAGCGGGTACATGAATCATTTGATCAGATCTTTGTGTGTCGGGAATCATTTGATTCAGATTGGAACTTCGGAGTGGTTTCGCGAATCATTTAATTGGATCTTTGCATGTCGTGAATCATTTGATTCAGATCGGGACTTTGGAATGGGTCCGCAAATTATTTGATCAGACTTTGGAGCGGGTGCATTAATTGTTTGATCGGATCTTCAAGTGTTGTGAATCATTTGATTCAGATCAGAACCTTGGAGCAGGTACATGAATCATTTGATTGGATCTTTGTGTGTCACAAATCATTTGATTCAATTGGGGACTTCGGAGTGGGTTCGTGAATCATTTGATCAGATCTTTGCGTGACACAAATAATCTGATTTAGACCAGGAGTTCGGAACGGGTTTGATTCAGATCTGGACTTTGTAGCATGTATCGCAATTCATTTGATTTAGATTGGAACTCCAGAGTGTGTTCGCGAATAATTTGGTTTAGATTGGGACTTCGGAGCGGGTTCGTGAATCATTTGATGGGATCTTCATTGTTGCAAATCAATTGATTCAGATTGGAACTTCAAAGCGTGTTCACAAATTATTTGATTTAGATCGGGACTTTGAAGCAGGTTCGAGAATCTTTTGAATGGATCTTTACATGTCACAAATCATTTGATTCAGATTGGGATTTCAGAGCGGGTTTGTGAATCATTTAAACGTATCTTTGCATGTCACAAATCATTTGATTCAGACTGGGACTTCAGAGAGGGTTGGCAAATCATTTAATCAGATCTTCGCGTGTCGCGAATCATTTGATTTAGATCGGGACTTCAGAGCGGGTTCGTGAATCATTTGATTTAGATCGGGACTTTGGAGCAGGTTCGTGAATCATTTGAACGGATCTTTGCATGTCACAAATCATTTGATTCAGATCGGGACTTCGGAGCGGGTTCATGAATCATTTGATGGGATCTTCATGTTGCAAATCATTTGATTCAGATCGGGATTTCAGAGTGGGTTTGCAAATCATTTGATCAGATCTTTGCGTGTCGCGAATCATTTGATTTAGTTCGGGACTTTGGATCTTCATGTCGTGAATCATTTGATTCAGATTGGAACTTCAAAGCATGTTCGCGAATCATTTGATTTAGATCGGGACTTTGAAACAGGTTTGTGAATCATTTGAACGGATCTTTGCATGTCACAAATCATTTGACTCAGATCGGGACTTCGGAGCGGGTTCGTGAATCATTTGAACGGATCTTTCCGTGTCGCGAATTATTTGATTCAGATTGGGATTTCAGAGCGGGTTCGCGAATAATTTGAACGGATCTTTGTGGGTCGCAAATTATTTGATTCAGATTGGAACTTCAGAGTGGGTTCATAAATCATTTGATCGGATCTTTGTGTGTCACAAATCATTTGATTCAGATCGGAGCGGGTTAGCGAATCATTAGATCGGATCTTCTTCGAAGTTCTTGTGTCGTGAATCATTCGATTCAGACCAGAATTTCGAAGCAGGTTCATGGATCATTAGATCGGATCTTCTTGTGTCATGAATCAATTTATTTAGTTCGGGATTTCAAAGCCGGTTCATGAATTTCATGATCTTCATGTCGCAAATCATTTGATTCAGATTGGAACTTCAAAGCGTGTTCGCGAATCATTTGATTTAGATCGGGACACTGGATCAGGTTCGTGAATCATTTGAACGGATCTTTGCATGTCACAAATCATTTGATTCGAATAAATTTATTTAGTTTGGGATTTCAAAGCCGGTTCATGAATACATTTTTTTATTGAACAGTACAAAACATCAAACCATTAAATCAGTACATTTATAAAAACAAAAAGAAAGTATACACAAATAAAAATCCCCTAAGAAAATCAGCCATGGATTAAGTTATATAAACAAATTAATATATTTTCTGATATTCTCTCTATTTTGAATAGTCAAACAATCCAAAGATTGCCAAAACAAGTGAATGAATCTTCCTCAAAAGAGTGACAAAAACAACTCACTTCAATGTCTGACCTATATTAAAATCTTTATGTGAAATTTGGATGAACTCATGAATTGAGTTGTTTAACGAGAAAACTATAGTTTCCAAAATCAGACATCGCTTGTTATGATTTTCAAGGGTGTAGAATTTAGTGGAGACGCTATGACATGTCCCTACCAATATCAGACACTACTAAATTGTCTCTAGCAATAATTTTGATCTGACAATTAAATTTAAATTGATATATTAGACTTAGAATACTAGTGTTTATGATGTAAACCGCTCTGGGTCAGCCTTTTCAAATGATTCACAGTGCTGAAATAATTGTAGTTTTGTACGGACCAGTCATAAAACACATTTCCCCGTTTCAGACATTACAGCAGTAAATGCGATTAGCGTCAGCCGTGAAGCACACAAACACATGTGCTTTCACTTCCCTTCACTGCGCTCTCGGGACTGAAAACAGCAGTCTGAACTACATTCGGAGCGCGTGCCGATGGATTTGTAGCTTTGATCAACAATCAGACGGCGCTCAGTCATCAGGATAACGGGTCAGATTCGACCCGCTGGTCATCACACATGTGCTGAAAGCTTCACGTGTTAAACACGCTAGTATGCATGACTAAAATGTGTGATGACCAGCTGCACTCATGACAAACACAGGTGTGCATATAAATTAAAACACACACTCATTTGCTCAGCTCTCTCAGTGGGGAAACTCCATAGACCTTATTGTTTCCATATATAATTCATTTACATTTACACTAGCTGTTAAAAGATCTTTCGTTGAGAGAAATTAATACTTATCATTCATCAAAAGTGACAGCAAAGACGTTTAAGATTTCTATTTCAAATAAATGCTGTTCTTTTAAACTTTTTTAGTTATCTGTGAATCCTAAAAAATAAATAGCTTCACATTTTCCTCAAAAATATTTGGCAGAACAACATTTTTCAACACTGATGATAATCAAATCAGCATATTGGAATGATTTCTGAAGGGTCATGTGACGCTGAGGCCTGGAGTAATGATGCTGAAAACTCAGGTTTGATCACAGGAATAAATTACATTTTAACAGATATTCACAGAGAAGACAGCTATTTTACAATTTAATAATATTTTACATTTTTACTGCATTTTTGAGCAAATAAATGCAGCCTTTTTTTTAAATTTCACATTGAAAATATGTACCGACCCCCAAACCATTGAACATTCATGTATGGGATTTCCAATATTAATAAGGAAAAGCAATAAAAATTAAACATGAAAGTTTAAAAATGACAAATAAAATTTTATTATTTATTAGAATAGTATTGTACACTTCAAAAAAATGCTTTTCTTACTTGAATTTTTTGTCTTGTTTCCAGACAAATTATCTAAAAATTCTTAAATCAAGAAGGGTTTTCTAGACAAGCAAAAAATATTGTCCTGTTTTCAGAAAAAAAGATATTAAAATTAAGCGAGTACAAGCAAAATAATCTAGTTTTCAGCTTGAAATAAGATTATTTTGCTTACCCCACTGGCAGACATTTTGCTTGTTTTAAGCAAAAACTCGCTTCATTTTGACTTGTTTTTTCTGAAAACAAGACATTAATTTTTACTTGTCTAGAAAATCCTTCTTGATTCAAGAATTTTTAGATATTTGGGCTGGAAACAAGACAAAAAATCTAAGTAATAAAAGCATCTTTTGCAGTGTATTGTCTGTTCACATTAGTGATAAACATGAAAATATATTTTAATAACTACTGGGTGTAACCAATAACATTATGCATTTGACAGAAGCTTTTATTAAAATACATTTAAAAGATTAAATAATTAATTACCATGCTTTTTATTTCTTTTATTTCTTTTATCATGCATTCCCTAATTAAATTAAACCCATAACCTCAGCAAATACTTCCACAATTTTTTTTTTAGAATTAAAAAAAATACTTGATTTACTTTATTTATATATGGTTTTTACAAATGTGACCCTGGAACACAAAACCAGTCTCTATAAATATTTAGATTTAAAAATCATTAAGATATTAAGTAAAGATTGTGTTCCATTAAGATATTTTGTAAATTTCCTACCGCAAATATATCAAATTTTTAAATTAGTAATATGCATTGCTAAGAACTTCATTTGGACAACTTTAAAGGTGATTTTCTTAATATTTAGATTTTTTTTGCACCCTTAGATTTCAGATGTTCAAATAGTTGCATCTTGGACAAATATTGTCCTATCCAAACAAACAACACATCAATGGAAAGCTGTTTATTCTCAATTTAAAAAAAAAATCTATCCTTATGACTGATTTTGTGGCCCAGGGTCACAAATAAGGATGCTCCTTCAGGAGGTTTTGTCAAGTTTAGCTCATGTCTGGTACAAATTCTTCTTCAAAATATGGCTAAGGAGGTAAAAACACAAGATATTTGATAAATGCACATCAACAGCTTGTGTTTTCCGACAACAATTAAACACACAAAACTGTATAATGTTAATCATAATCAGCTCTCCTGCAGTATGTCAAACGGCTGAGCGCTTGAATAGATCTGCGAGCGTGTAAAAGAGCTGATTTGGCGGGTTTGGAGTCTTTGAGCTCGTAACACCTGCGTCTCCATTGAGTCTGAACTCGCCAAACCCTAATCAAACACTCGCTTTCCAGCTTAAGACGTCAGCTTTGATTTAAGACGACGATCAAGCCAACAAAGTCAGCTCATTCAAGAATGTGTCACAAAACCAACGATCAATCACACATGAATCACACGCCACACCTGCTGGAGGAAGAACAGCATCTTCACACTTCTGTTTACAGTCAACAGAGATGGAGACGCACCACTAAACTCACTCAGATCGAGCGAAATCATTCAGATATTAAGTAAAGACCATGTTTCATGAACATATTTTGTCATTTTCCAACCGTAAATGTATCAAAGCTTTAGTTTTGATTAGTAATATGCATCACTAAGAACTTTATTTGGACAACTTTAAATGCAATTTTATCAATATTTAGATTTTTTTGCACCTCGGATAAATATTGCCCCACCCTAACCAACCAAATCAATAGAAAACTTTTTTAAAATGACCTTTAGGACTGGTTTTGTGGTCCAGGGTCACAAATGTGTGTCTGAACTATTACACTGTAAAAAACAAAAAAACATTTGTTGAGTCAACTTAAAAAAATTAGTTACCCTGCTGCCTTAAGATTTTAAGTTCAGTCAACTCAAATAAGTTCAAGTTGAAATTTTAAATTGTAGCCTACTAGTTGACAACTTGGAAATTAAAGTTGACTAAACTAAAAACCTAAAACGTAACATTTCAAGTTGACTAAACTTTTTCTGAGTTGTCTGAACCTAAAATTTTAAGGCAGCCAGGTAACAAATTATTTTAAGTTGACTCAACAAATAGTTTTTTTACAGTGAACATACAGATTCACAAAAACTAAATGAACCAGATCTTTACAAATCCTGAAGAAAATGTGAAAATGTAATCAAAACGGATGGATATTAAAAATAAATTTA
Organism: Cirrhinus molitorella; assembly: GCA_033026305.1. NCBI lineage: Eukaryota > Metazoa > Chordata > Actinopteri > Cypriniformes > Cyprinidae > Cirrhinus > Cirrhinus molitorella. The sequence continues at coordinate 36,762,373 of CM065131.1, read as the reverse complement.
AGCTTAAATGTAAGACTTTTTTTTTTAAATAAATAAACTTTGTAAATTAATTGATGATAAATACGATTCAAATTTGACTTGACTGGACTGGGAAATATATCATTTGCACATTTCCCACAATGTTTCAAAGCAGCCTTACTGAAAATAATGAGGTTAATGTTTATAATATGCCTTTTAGCTGCATTTGTCAGATTAGAGCTGGGTGATCATATAGTATACATATATTCCAGTGTATCTGAGACATTAAACAGACTGAAATATCCATCTGAAGTGATATAATGTGCTATTTTAGGAGTGCACTGAAGATCAGTCCTGTAATAACAGAGAGAAACGACACAAAGCTGAACTCTGGTCAAACATCTCCTGCATTGACTACAGCGTCTGTCTCACATTCTGGGGTTATAAATAGATCTGGCTGAATCTCATCCACAGTGTAAGTGGTAGTTAGTGAAGGCTGAACTCTTATGAGCCACTCTCTGACTGTGCTTTACTGCAGCGCGCAAAACACTTAACCCCAAATTAACCCCGAATCTAACCACAAATTGACCTTAACTTAACCTGAACCTAACTGCAACTTAACCCCAACTTAACCTAAATCTAACCACAATTTAACCTGAACCTAACCACAACTTAACCCTAACTTAACTCGAACCTAACCACAATTTAACCCTAACTTTACCTGAACCTAACCACAACTTAACCCTAACTTAACCTGAACCTAACTGCAACTTAACCCCAACTTAACCTAAATCTAACCACAATTTAACTCGAACCTAACCACAATTTAACCCTAACTTTACCTGAACCTAACCACAACTTAACCCTAACTTAACTCGAACCTAACAATAATTAAACTCGAACCTAATCACAATTTAACCCTAACTTATCCCGAACCTAAACACAACTTAACCCTAACTTAACCCGAACCTAACCACAACTTAATCCCAATTCAACCTGAACCTAACCACAGCTTCACCCGAACCTAACCACAACTTAATCCTAACTTAACCTGAACCCTACAATAATTTTACCTGAACCTAACCACAACTTAACCCTAACTTAACTCGAACCTAACCACAATTTAACCCTAACTTTACCTGAACCTAACCACAACTTAACCCTAACTTAACTCGAACCTAACCACAATTAAACTCGAACCTAATCACAATTTAACCCTAACTTATCCCGAACCTAACCACAACTTAACCCTAACTTAACCTGAACCTAACCACAACTTAATTCTAACTTAACCTGAACTCTACAATAATTTTTTAATTTTTTTAATAATTTAAAAATTAATTTATTTTTTTCCCCCAAGGAAACTAGTCTAAATATCTTACATCTTTTAGCTTATCTAGTAAATGGATCTTGATTTAAGAATTTTTAGATATTTTGACTAAACAAGACAAAAATACTAAGTAAAATAAGCCTTTTTTGCAGCGTGCAGACATTTAAAAAGCCAAAAACTAATAAAAATGACAAAATGCAAACAAAATTAATAACACTGACTAAAATTAAAATGAAAACAGAAAATGTGAAAATATTAATTCAAGATAATAATAAAAAATATAGAATTATCTCAAAGTTCCAAAGTCTGCATTCTAAACATTAACGTTATTAATGTTTAGATAATCACAAAAAACATTAATATTTATATACTATGTATTATGTATATTGAACTGCACTTAAAAATGTCCTTCCATTTGGATTCCGTAGTAAACATAAACAAACTAATAAACCTAATGTCATGCATATTTGTCAGTCATACACAAACAAATCCTAGCATACTTTATTATTAACTATCAAAAGTATTAACTTTTCAAAATGCATTTGGTCAAATTGCTTAGAAACAGTATAAATCTGTTCATTGTGAAAACAATTGTATTTATCAAGTTACGAAGTATGAAGGTGGTTAAAATACGAATAGCTGCAGAACAAGCACTATTCGATTAGTTCAAAGTATGAGACTGAAACAAATTGGATTTATTAATGTAAACTCATTTCATGAGTTCTAGCACAGAAATCTGACGTGTTTCACTGATGACTGACAAATACGCATCATGTTACATTTACTAATGTCAAAACTGTGTCATTCAAATGGAGAGATATTTTATATGCATTTCAAATGCATAAATCTTACTTTTTTTTTTAGTGCGCAGTTCACGCAGTCTATCACGGTCCTTGCAACATCAATGTCATGGGTTTGATTTCCAGGAAATGCATGACAATTAAAATGCAAGTCACTTTGGATGAAAATGTCTGCATTAAGCATTAATATTTTTAGCTCTGCGCTATTACTGACTGAGAACTATTGACTGAGTGTTGAATAGACAATAATCATTAGTAAAAAGAATACATTTTGGCCTCAGGAGGAAAACCTGACCTCTTTATACCGCATTAAAAAAAAGATACAACATCATCATCATCACATGTGAGCAAGAGGAAACTCCAGCGGCATTCTGAGAGCAGCACTGACTGACCTCCGTTTAATTTTACAGATGCGACCGAAACAGCCAATTACTGGCCATGACTTTCACTCAAATGACAGACTGACACAGAAAAACGCAACGCCACATGCAAACACTGACAAACCAGAGAGAAACAACGAACAGAAAACAAACGGACAGATGTCACTGTAACAAAACTTCTCCATCACACCAGTGAAACTTTAATAACAGAACAAACTCGGCTCCTTTGTAGTGAATGGGTGCCGTCAGAACGAGAGTCCAAACAGCTATTATAATAATCAACAAGTAACCCACATCACTATATTTCATCAGTTCACATCTTGAGAAGACAAAAGCTGAAACAAATCCATCATCAAGACATTTTTAACTAAAATACGAGTCCATGATCTCCTGTTGTTTCTCTCGCATCAAATTTCAGCCACATATTTGTTTAAAGCTGTTTTGGCTTGTAAACGATGCTTGATCTGTGCTGGTTTCTCCACTTATTCACTGAAGGAAGCTTTATTATAAATGATGGAATTGTATTTTAGTTAAAAACGTTTTAATGATGGATTTGTTTCATCTTTTGTCTTCTCATTCATTCATTTATTATTTATTGCCATATCAGCTGTGCCATCTCATGGCAAAAAAGATAACAATTTTATAATAATAATTAATAAATAACATATTTATATAAAACACTTACATAAATAAAAACATCAATAACAACAAAAATATAGAATATAAAATGCAAAATTAGATCAAAGAAGGTTTTTTAAATTCACTTTAGTTAAAAACTAAAGGGTTCACATTTAAAAACAAATCCTTCAAGGTTTTTCCATTAAAAAACGTTGTCTCATAACATTAAAAATCGGACATATCAAAAGTATGTGTTTTACATTTCTTTTGTCTTCTCAAGATGTTAACTGATGGACTGGAGTTGTGTTTGGATTCTCATTCTGACGGCACCCATTCACCCATGTCTACAAATCTGACGAAGAAACAAACTCGCCTAAACCTTGGCCAAACTATTCCTTTAAGTACGAGAGTAACACACACATGCATGATGTGTAAAGCGAGATGAAGCGTGTGCACAGTAATCACCGTTTATGTGACGTGTGTATAACAGTAAATGTCCTTTAAGACCTAATAATCTGTCACAGTAACTCTAGCGGTTTTAACCCTTTACCGCCACAAACATTAAACCACACGTGTCTGATCTGTGCAATAAAGTTAAACACTCTACAGATCTGTTCCAGCACACTTGACACTGCAATAAGAGCAGTTTGTTCATTCACGCTTCAATTTTATTAATATAAACACAATAAAACATGACAAAAATGTGACCCTGGACTGCAAAACTTAAGTAGCACAGGTATATTTGTAGCAATAGCCAAAAATACATTGCATGGGTCAAAATTATTGATTTTTCTTTTATGACAAAAATCATTTGGATATTAAGTAAAGATCTTTTATAAATTTCCAATGGTAAATATATCCAGGGTTCCCACTCTAAGCCAAATGTCAAATTCCCTGACTTTTAATGACTAAAAAGCTGAATTTCCATGACCTATAATGAACGGATCCATCCACTTGCAAGCTTTATTTACTTGTTTACAGTTTTTAGTACAAAACTATGGAAGCCCGTTTCTGCCACTAAATAAAAAAAGATAAAGATAAAACTCACAATTCTGACTTTTTTTCTTGCAATTGCGAGTTTGTATCTTGCAATTTTGACTTTTTTTTTTCAGAATTGTAACATATAAATTAATTTCTGAGGAGAAAAATACTGATATGTTCACATAATTGCGAGTTCATATCACACAATTCTGCCTTAACTCTCAATTGCGAGTTTATGTCATGCAATTCTGACTTTATAACTCGCAATTGCGACTTATCTCACAATTCTGACTTTTTTTTCGCAACTGCTAGTTCATATCTCACAATTCAGAGAAACAAAAGTCAGCATTGCGAGTTTGTATCACGCTATTGTGAGAAAATAAGTCAGAATTGTGAGATAAGTCGCAATAACCTTCCTTTTATTTTTTATTTAGAGCCGGAAACAGGCTTTTTCTGTAATATTTCTACAGAAATTAATTTGTTTATAACAATCTGAAGGATGTTTGTAAGGGTTTGGGGTTTGTAAGGATCAAGTTCATCATTCAGGTTCTTTATTTCTGCACATTTAGTTTTTGCTTTTCTATGATCTACTTTTCATACCCAGTCTTTGAAGTGCTCATTTTGTAGCCAAAGCTCTTGAAATTAATTTTTTTTCTGGCATGTTTGCCTTAGTTATCTAAGCTGGTGACTGCATTTGACTTCAGTGATTACCAGGTGATGTGCGGGAAGGGAATAAAATGGCACTGAAAAATAGCCTAACCATAAAAATAGGCAAATAAATAAATAAAAACGGTACAGAAAAGTTCACTTTGATAAACAGAAACTAAAATTTAAAGCAACAAACAAAAATCCCTGATATTCCATGACTTGGACCAAAAAATATTAAATTCCCTAACTTTCAATGACTGGAATAGACCTTTTAAACCTGTGGGAACCCTGTATATCAAAACTTAATTTTTGATTAGTAATATGCATTGCTAAGAACTTCTTTTGGACAACTTTAAAGGTGATTTTCTCAATGTTTTGATTTTTTTGCACCCTCAGATTGCAGTTTTCAAATAGTTGTATCTCGGCCAAATATTGTCCTATCATAACAAACCATACATCAGTTGAAAGTTTATTTATTCAGCTTTCAGATGCCTACTGTATCATTTTTGATTTGTGAATTTCTAAGCCTCTAAATGATGAACATGATCAAAACTCACGATCTACTCGTTGTCTGATTAAAGGTTTAGACAGTTTTATATCTGGTCAAAGCTCTATTAGTGTAACTGTACAAACGTCCACCTTCAGCTGGTGCTTCATGTGTCTTTTTGCTCAAAATCCTGACTGATTTTGATCAAGTAAACGTAAGAACAACTGTAGCAATATTTCCAGATGAACTGGACTGAAGCAGCTTGGCTTTACTTGAGTCTTCATGAATCATTTTGTAGAAAAGTCAGTGAGTCTCAAATCTGATCCTCTGGATCTTTTGAGGAACGTTTGTTTCCAGAAGCTTTACTTTCAGTGGAGGAATGATCTTCACAAGCCTCCAACACACGTTTGTTGTTGTTTATCTCTTAATCATCATTGGATTGCATTGCATGACATGTTTGGATCATTTCAGTCTCATCTTACTAAGACATATTATTGGAGATATAGAGCGACCGCTGATATATACATCATTTTATGTCAGTATCTGCTCTGCTGTTATAAAAATCTCATTGATTTACATTACAAGCAATTAAATTTTCTACATTTACAAGCAAATTTATATTTTCTACCATAAATATAGCAAAACTTAATTTTTGATTAGTAATATGCATTGCTAAGAACTTCATTTGGACAACTTTAAAGGCGATTTTCTCACTGTTTTGATTTTTTTATGCACCCTCAGATTGCAGATTTTCAAATAGTTGTATCTCTGCCAAATATTGTTCTGTTCTAACAAATACAACACGTTTGTTGTTGTTGTTTATCTCTCAATCATCACTGGATTGCATTGCATGATATGTTTGGATCATTTCAACCTCATCTACTAAGACATATTATTGGGGATATAGAGCGACCGCTGATATTTACATCATTAGTATCTGCTCTACTGTTATAAAAATCTCATTGATTTACACTGCAAGCAAATAAAGCAAATAAATATCAGCATCTGCACCATATTACATATTCAGTTTTAGTCTGTGAATAAAATTTAGCTGTTTTTTCCTCCATATTCTCACTATATCATATGCAACCCTGGACCTCAAAACCAGTCTAAACACAGGTATATTTGTAGCAATAGCCAAAAATACATTGCATGGGTCAAAATTGTCAAAATATAAATCATTAGGATATTAAGCAAAAGTCATGTTGCATGAAGATATTTAGTAAATTTTCTACCATAAATATAGCAAGACTTAATTTTTGATTAGTAATATGAATTGCTAAGAACTTCATTTGGACAACTTTAAAGGTGATTTTTTCAATGTTTTGATTTTTTTTTTCACCCTCAGATTGCAGATTTTCAAATAGTTGTATCTCAGCCAAATAATGTTCTGTTCTAACAAATAAAACACATTTGTTGTTGTTGTTTATCTCTCAATCATCACTGGATTGCATTGCATGACATGTTTGGATCATTTCAACCTCATCTACTAAGACATATTATTGGAGATATAGAGCGACCGCTGATATTTACATCATTAGTATCTGCTCTACTGTTGTAAAGATCTCATTGATTTACACTGCAAGCAAATTAATATCAGCACCTGCACTCATTTTTAGTCTCAGAATAAAATTAAGCTGTTTTTTCCTCCATATTCTCACTATATGCAACCCTGGACCACAAAACCAGTCTTAACATGGGTATATTTGTAGCAATAGCTAAAAATACATTGCGTGGGCCAAAAATCATTAGGCTATTAAGTAAAGAGATAAAGTTCCATGAAGATGCTTAGATTTTAGACTAGTAATATGCATTGCTAAGAACTTCACCAGGACAATTTTAAAAGTGATTTTCTCCATATTTTGATTTTTTTTTGCATAGGTTTCAATTTGTATCTCAGCCAAATATTGTCCTATCAAACCATACATCATTATAAAAGCGCATTCAGCATACTTGACACTGCAATAAGAGCAGTTTGTTCATTCACTATCTTACATTTTATGAACATAAACACAATAAAACATGACAAAAATGTGACCCTGGACCACAAAATTTAAGTAGCACGGGTATATTTGTAGCAGTAGCCAAAATTGCATGGGTCAAAATCATTAGGATATTAAGCAAAAATCATGTTCCATGAAGATATTTAGTGAATTTTCTGCCGTAAATATAGCAAAACTTGATATGCATTGCTAAGGATGTCATTTGGACAACTTTTTTTTTGCATCTTCAGATTCCAGATTTTCAAATAGTTGCATCCAAATATTGTCGCATCTTAATAAACCATACATCAATGGAAAGCTTATTTATTCAGATTTCAGAATTTGTGAATTTCTAAGCCTCTAAATGATGAACATGATTAAAACTTATGATCTACTCCATGCCTTCTGTTGTCTGATTAAAGGTTTAGACATTTTTTATATCAGGTCAAAAGCTCTTTTAGTGTAATTGTGTGTAATTGAGTAACACGAATTGTCGTGCATCCAAAAATTCAAAATAATTAGATTATTCTGTTAATTTATAAGTCAGTCTGTACAGGGTTAACTTCATAAGTCAGCGCTTTTAATATTGTCTGTCAGTGCGAATGAATGAGCGTCTCTAAATGCGGCTCAGTGCCGCACCTGTCGCGCTTTAAAACCACCGACAAACTCATTTAAATGACCTCAACACTTAACAATTTAGCTGTTCTACAACCTAAATTACTTATTTAAAAAACGGAATATAATTAAATGCTTCTCAAGTGTTTTATAAACACGGGTTATCTATTTTAAACAGCATATTTGCAAAATATGGACTTTTAAATAAACAATAAATCAACAGAAAAGCTTTAAACTATATTTTCGCGAAATGCCAAACACAGATGTAACTTTTCTGACCTTGTGAGGGGCTTTGAGGAGTCTGTGGACTCCTGCGATCTGATTAATGAGAGGAATATCTTCTCTGAAGGTGTAGAGGGGAGGTCGGGTCGGTTCGGGGAAATTAGTGCTGTTGAACGGATCGGTGTCGTCTAGAAACTGAACCCGGCACACAAACGAAGACATGATGCATCCATGCACGGGCCGCCGCCGCCGCCGTTTCCAAGCGCGTCCTTCCTCCCCGGTAACGACAACAACACAGTCAGCGGGACCTTTAGCGGATCCGCGTCCGTCCTTCTGCGCTGCGGAAATGTGACAGACGTGGAGTTACCGATGAGCAGCGAGCAGAGGCTCCGTGTTCCGCGCTGAGCGCTTGTGTCCGTGTCACGGGAGGGTGAAGGTGCGGGACAGCCGGACGCCCCCCGCGGATTAAGCGCTTTACCAGCGGGACGCGATGACGGGGAAACTGTGGCCTCTAGCGGCAGGAGAGAGTAATGCACTCTGTTCCCCATATATATACACACTGTATGCGTTTACCATAGTAACAGGTTAAAACAATAGGCTAGAACATTGTTTTAAGTCTCTGTACAAATTGTAGAATGATTTTTAAGGCGAGACAAAATAAATCAATAAATAAAACGCTAAAAGGTAGGCTACATAATACCCCAGTTGACTGATTAGGCCTACATTACGAATTGCAAAGCTTTTTTGTAGGGTGAATTAAGCGTGATTGGGACAGTTTTTGAATTTCCGCCATAAATTAAAAACATTAGCCCAACACATGATATATTTCAGTAAAAATTAACATGTCAGCTACCAGTGTTGGGAGTAACGAATTACAAGTTACGCAAGTTAGGTAATAATATTACTTTATTCAAGTAACTAGTAAAGTAACGCATTACTTTTTCATTTCCAAGAAAATTACTTTTTGTTTCCTTTTGTTGATCCAACTCAACCGTACATTGCAAAAATACTTTTTTTTGTCTTGTTTCCAGACAAAATATCAAAAAATTCTTAAATCAAGAAGGATTTTCTAGACAAGTAAATAATTATTTTCTTGTTTTCAGAAAAAACAAGTCAAAATTAAGTGAGTTTTTGCTTAGAACAAGCAAAATAATCTACCAATGGGGTATGCAAAAAAAAAAAAAAAAAAAAAAAATCTTATTTCAAACAGAAAACAAGATTATTTTGCTTACCCCATTGGGAAATTATTTTGTTTGTTTCAAGCAAAAACACTTAATTTTGACTTGTTTTTTTCTGAAAACAAGAAAATAATTATTTACTTGTCTAGAAAATCCTTCTTAAGATATTTTAGCTGGAAACAAGACAAAAAAAATCCAAGTAAGAAAAGCATTTTTTGCAGTGTACTAATAAGCAAAACGTACTTTAGATGAACTAACATTTGTGCTTTTTTTCTCATTGCTGAAGAGTGTTGAACTTTCTTTTCCTACAGTTCTACTGTACAGACATCCATTTAATTTTCTTTTAGCCTTAGGTTTATTCACTTCATTTCATTTTGGTGTGAAAGGGCTTTTACATTTGCTAAGAATTTAACATTTTTAAATTAAAAACAAACAAGCAAGTCTTGCCCAGATTTAAAAAGTAACGCAAAAGTAACACAAAAATATTGTAACGCATTACTTTCCATAAAAAGTAACTAAGTAATGCAATTAGTTACTTTTTTAGGGAGTAACGTAATATTGTAACGCATTACTTTTATAAGTAACTTTCCCCAACACTGACAACTATTTAAAGAAAACAATGTTATATTATAATAAAAGGAAATTATTTAATTTTTGGAAACATTTGGGTGATTGGGACAGAACATTTTTTAATTGATTTAGGGTAGTGTAAGAATATTTATTGTATTGCACAAGTTATTTAATATTTTTAATATAATTTTATATGCAAAAATATAATTTTATATGCAAAAATATAATTTTATATGCAATACTTTTATGTTCATTATCATTAAGAGCCCATGTTTATTTCTGCTCAACTTTATTTCTGAATTCAAAAATTCATCCAAATTGTGTTTGGGTGGATGGGACAAAATAAAAACAACCTATTTCGGAAAATAGAAATATGATATTAACACAATTTTTACTGATTTTGTAGAAGCAGTGCATCATATTTCTATTTCCTTCAAAAGTTTTGTATAATATAGTAGCTATGATAATTTTAGGACCTTGTCGTGAAAACTAGCAAAAGCTTGTCATTTTCCTCAGTTCATACATTTCACAGTTAACTTCCTGTTTGATGTCTGCCCCGCCCACCTGCATGATGTCACACCAATGAGAGCATCCCATTTTAATGACATGGTCTTACAGCAAGGGTTCAGCAAAAGTTTTATTTGAACTCATTAGGTGAGAAAATCAATTCTGTATAGTTATGCTGTCCCATTTTACCTTATGTCCCAATCACCCTTAATTCACCCTATTACAAGTTGTTGTTAAAATATGCAAATGATCCATTATCCTACTAAATATGCACTCATTTGCACACATCCAGAACAGAAACCTGAACTTTGGATAAAGTGAGCCATATTTATCTATTTACACAACATTAAAAATGATGTGAAATTTTTGAAATTGAAAATAGATTTAATTTCAGTTTACCAAAATATATTTCAAAATGTATTTTAGGGGCAAGACATTATTCACAATAAAAAAAAAAAAAAAAAAAATCCTATACATTTAACATTAACACACTATTTATTTTTATTCAAATGTTTTATATGTTCACATCTGCTACAACAAATAAAGATTTTCTTCAGATTTTTTGGATAGAAATATATGGAGGGTAAGATACATTTTAAATGCTGCATATTTACAAAATACTGGCCAAAATATATTGGAAGAAAATATGTACATGTAAATATATTTTGAAACTTTTATTTGCAAATATATATTTTGGCAAGTTTTTTATATTTTAAAATATATTTATTTATTTTAGATTTCTCATTTTATTTCTCCATAAATTAGAAAATACTGTCAAGAGACAGAAAACACATTTTCACAACAGGGTTCATATGATACAGATACTGTAAAATGAAATATAAATATATTTCAAAACGTATTTTAGGGGCAAGACATTATTCACAATTTAAAAACATCCTATACATTTAACATTAACTCATTATTTATTTTTATTCAAATGTGTTATTTGTTCACATCTGCTACATTAAATAAAGATTTTCTTCAGATCTGACATGTAAATGCTTTTTTTTTTTTTTTTTTTGGATATAAATAAATAAAGGGCAAAATACATTTTAAATGCTGTATATTTACAAAAATACTGGCCAAAATATATTGGTAGAAAATATGTACATGTAAAAATATTTTGAAACTTTTATTTGCAAATATATATTTTGGCAAGTATTTTTTATATTTTAAAATATAATTATTTATTTTAGATTTCTCATTTTATTTCTCCATAAATGAGAAAATGCTGTCAACAGACAGAAAACACATTTTCACAACAATCAATCAGTTCGTGAAATGATTCACAAACCTAAATTCTGTAAGAGGAAAAAAATCTACAGGTGCAAATAGTTGAAATGCAATAAAAAAACTTGAAAGTGTATTTTGTATTTTGTATGTTTTGTGTGCAGTAGTCTGAAAGAAGACATTATGAAAAGCCAAACGGCCCAAAATCTCAAAACTAATTCATTCTCAACTCTGTATAGCTACTATAATTCGTATAAATCATCACATTCACAATAAAACGTGGATTTACAATCGATTCATCTGTACAAATAATGCCAAACCTTTAAAACTGAAAACAGGCCTGCAGAAATTTATATAAGATTCAAGAGCACTAAAATGCTTCTGTTTAATTCATACACATTTCTTCTTTACAAATAGTATATTTATATACATTATAATTATATATTATATATTATATTAGCATAATTTACTGATGCTCATGTTGAGTTTAGTTGATTCAAAGAGCATCTCAAGCTTTATTATAACTCATTTACTCATTTAATTGAATGCTTTTTGAAGATGATCCTTCAGAAATCATCAAAGCTGGAAACAGTTTTGGAAGCTGTGATACTTTTTTTCAGGATTCTTTCATGAAAAAAATTGAAAAAGAACATCTTTTATTCAAAATATAAACCTTTTCTAACAATGTAAATCTATGATATCACTTTTTATTGATTTAAAAAAGAAAGAATAAAAATTAACTGACCCCAAACTTTTAGTGTATGTTGTAATAAAAGCTTTCTATTTTAAATAAATGCTTTTTTTTTTTTTTTTTTTTTTTTAATATTCACCAAAGAATCCTGAAATAAATATCACAGGTTCAAAAAATAAATAAATAAATAAAATAAAAATAAAAAAATAATAAAAATAAATAAATAAAAAATAAGCAACACTGATAATAAATCAGCATATTAGAATGATTTCTAAAGGATCATGTGACACTGAATACTGGAATAATGATGCTGAAAATTCAGCTTTGCTCACAGAAATAAATTAGAGTTTTAATGTACATTAAAATAGAAGAAAATTATTTTACATCGTAATAATATTTCACATAATACATTAAAAATATTACTAATCCCAAACTTTTGAGCAGCAGTATGTGTGCATGTGTGTATATATAAATAAATAAATAATATATAATATATATAAATAAATAAATCAAAATAAAGAAATTAAATTGTTACCCTAAATTAGAGATCTTTTAATCTCAGGGGGTTTCAGGTGACAAAATGTTTGAACTCATTGATCCACCCCATAATTTAATTTACAGGCCATGATAAAATATAAGGCTCTTAACATTAGTTTAATTCACCGTTTCATTTATTTCAGACTGAAATAAACCTTTGATCAGCAGATTTGTGGGATAAAAACAGCAGAGGGCAGCAGAGCGTCAAAATCAACTGACCAAACCAAATCAATCATTGATATAAACATTTTATGACAACCATAGGTCCTGTTTTTCCCAGAAAGGCTTTGTTTTACAATATTGACGATCTCTTTACAGTCCTATTACATTACATCTACTTTTATTAACATTGTTTTGAATGTTCTCTGTAGATCCCGCCTTCTCGCGCCACGATTGGTCGTTTCTCTACAGCGCCTGCACGCTATTGGTCAAACTACTTTTCAGTCATTACCCACAGCAAGAACGAAAACGATAGGATTTTTGTAGAAATCCTTTTAGAAATAAAATGACATTTACAGTCTGCGATCATTATCACGTACTCATGTGATGTGTGACGTTCAGTTCAGATCATGTAATAAAGAGCCTTTATTAAAGTGTTAGTTAATGTTTGACGTATTGCAATCAGTCACTCATGATTCAGCTTTTAAAGTTTATCTGTGGATCAGCAGGTTTGGTGTGATGTCATTCATCTGAAGGTCTTGGTCTCTGAAACAGCTTTATTCTCTCTCTTTCTGTAGACCCAAATCAAACACAAGCTTTATGACACAAACCTGTCTTTAATATTATAAACCCTAAACTATGCATTACTGATAAAGCCTTTTTTTTCCACACAGAATACACAGTTTGAACATAAACTAATAAACTACCCAGACAACATTCCCATGAAGGCCCCACATGGGCTGTATGGGTCCTATGTGGGCCCCAACTGGGCAACACATTTAAGACCCATACTGGTCCTACTTTATAACGCACATGTGGATATACTAGGGCCTAATAAATGTGTGCTACATTGGCTGGCCAGGAAATTCATGTTTTTCCCTCAGGTGGAAAATAAACAAAAACTGGCAATATGACTTGATAAATGTCAGGTAAAAACAACATGTCAAAGTCAACAAAAATGTCTCCAATTTTAAACTTAAGAGACCTTTTATGTTATCTCATACAGCAAAAAAAAAAAAAAATAAAAATAAAAAAAAAATAAATAAAATAAAAATAAATAAAAAAATATAATATTTTATAAAATAAAATAATATATTATATTGTATAAAATAAAATATTATATTTTATACATTAAAATATTATAAATAAAAATATAATAAAATAAAGTATATTAAATATATTTACAAGGCCATTTCTTGTACATTTTAAAATATATTTAATATTTTAAAATTTACAAGAAATGGCCAACAAAAATATATTCGTTCAAATATATTTAAAAATGTATTTACATACATACATATATTTTCTACAAATGTATTTGTGGCCATTTTTGTATAGACTGTAAAAAATAAAATAAAATAAAATAAAATAAAATAAAATAAAATAAAATAAAATTAAATAAAATAAAATACATTTTAAAATTTACAAGAAATTGCCAACAAAAATATATTTGTTTAAATACATTTAAAAATATATTTACGTACATATATTTTCTACAAATGTATTTGTGGCCATTTTTTGTATACACTTTATTGTAAAATAAAATAAAATCATTTTTAAAATTTACAAGAAATGGCCAACAAAAATATATTTGTTCAAATACATTTAAAAAAAATTTTTTTTCGTACATATATTTTCTACAAATGTATTTGTGGCCATTTTTTATATACACTTTTTTTGTATACATTTTTTTTGTATGCACTGTAAAAAAATAAAATAAACAAATAAAATAAAATAAATACATTTAAATATATTTTAAACTTTACAAGAAATGGCCTACAAAAATATATTTGTTCAAATTTGTTCATATTTGTGGCCATTTTTTGTATACACTGTAAAAAAAACTAAAAAAAAAAAAAAAACATATCATAAAAGTAAAATATCCTAATTTCAATAATGCAAAAAAGGTTTAGATAGTGAATTTTTACTGAAAATAATAAAGTTTGATATTACCATGATGGAGGTCAGTGTTTGCTTTAGTTAGGCTCTCGACTCTTCAGTTTGTATGAAAAGTTTTATCATTTGCTGCTGTAACTTTGTGTTTCTAAAGTGGTTGATTCGTAGTGTGGTCTCTGATTATTTAATTTTTTTTATAAAGATATCAAATAGAGAACATGATGGCAGGATATTTCAGGTTCACACAGATATCAAGAATCAGCGCATAAATCTTGACAATCGTTACAAAATATACCAATTTTTTGGTCTTGTAATATCAAGATTTTATGTCATTTTAACATTTTCTCGTAATTACAAGATGTTATGTAATTTTAACAACATTTTCTCATAGTAAGATGTTATGCTGTTAAAACGACATTTTCTCGTAATGAGATGCTGTCTTAACAACATATTTTTCATAATAACAAGATGTTGTGTTGTTAAAACATCATCTTTTTCTTGTTAAAACATCTCTTCTCATAATAACAGGATGTTATCTTGTTAAAACATCTTTTATCGCAATAAGATGTCATTAAAACGACATTTTCTCACAATAACAAGATTTTATTATAATTTTAAGATTTTTAACAATTTTCTTGTAATAACAAGACATTATGTCCTTAACACATCTTTTCTCGTAAAGTATATTTTCTCATATTCACAGGATGTTACCTTGTTAAAACAACATCTTTTCTCATAATAACAAGATATTATGCTGTTAAAATGACATTTTTGTAACAAGATGTCTTAACACAACATTTTCTCGTAATGAGATGTTTAAATAACATCTTTTCTCATAATAACAAGATATTATTCTGTTAAAATAACATCTTTTCTCATAATAACAAGATATTCTGCTGTTAAATGACATCTTTTTGTAACAAGATGTTTTAAAACAACATATTTTCTCATAATAAGATGTTAAAATAACATCTTTTCTCATAATAACAAGATATTCTGCTGTTAAATTACATCTTTTTGTAACAAGTTGTCTTAAAACAACATATTTTCTCATAATAAGATGTTAAAATAACATCTTTTCTCATAATAACAAGATATTATGCTGTTAAAATAACATCTTTTCTCATAATAACAAGATATTATTCTGTTAAAATAATATCTTTTCTCATAATAAGATATTCTGCTGTTAAATGACATCTTTTTGTAACAAGATGTCTTAAAACATCTTTTGCTGTAATGAGATGTTAAAATGACATCCATTCTTATTATCACAAGATGTAATGTTGTTAAAATTAATAAATAATTTCTCCTCATAATGAGATATTTTATGTTTAAATTACATATTTTTCTCATTTTCACAAGAAATCATATAACATCTCGTTATGAGAAAAGATCAGAACATCAAAACATCTTTATGTTTCAGGATTCACAGAGGAACAGAAAGTTCAAAAGAACATTGTGACATTATAAATGTCTTTACTGTCACTGAAGTACTGAACATAAAATCCCATCCACAGGTCCTTATCTAAGCCTGAATGAGTCTCGTGTGGGTGCAGGAACTGATCTCTGCCCATGATGAGGCATATTATCAGTTCTGCATTAGTCACTCACTATCACTAATTAGCTGCAGAGGAAACAAACAGAAGAAAACAGATCAATAATGTTGTAAACATGACCTGAACTTCAGGTGTGATGTTTACAGTTTAATGTGATTGTTCATGAGTTTCTTACTCAAGCTTGTTTGTTTACAAATATTTAAACATCCTTAAAACAACTTGAGATGAAATTAAATTAAATTAAATTACTTTTTATGGAAAGTAATACGTTACATTACTTTCTTTTGTTACTTTTTAAATCTGGGCAGGGCTTGCTTTTTTAAGGTATATATAAAAAGTTAGATTTGCACTCTTTTACACCAAAAAGTGAAATGAATAAAAAAAATCTGTAAAATTTACGGTAGAATACCGGCAGCTGTGGTTGCCAGATTTTTACCGTAAAAAATATGGTAGCAACATTTTACCATTTACAGTTTTCAGTTAAATTTACAAGTAAATACCGTAATTTCATTAACTGATATAATTGTAATGTACCAACCTGCTGAAGTACTGAAGTATCTGTTTTATACCACTGTAATACACTGATAACCACCAAAACCAGGTGATGATGAGAAAGTCACATGATAAACTAAAGCCCATGTAATAACTGATGTAATAAACATTCATTTAACAACATCAGATGTCACATACAACCCTAATGTACAAACCTGCTAAGAAAAAAAAAAAGAGTTATTTCAACAAAAAACATCAAATTTTAAGAAAATGTAACACAGGGAATTCTGGGAATGTCAATTTATGGTTATTAACTGTAAATTTTACAGTCTTTTACTGTTAACCATTTAACAGGTTTTTACTGTAGCATTTTTGCAGTTTTTTACTGTTAAATTCACTGTCATTTTTTACAGTGTAAGCCTAGACTGTTAAAAATTGCTGTAAAAAAAGGGCCAAATTTTGACAGTAACATGCTGTTTTCCATTAAAACAGTGCATTCTTGATAATATTTGTCATTTTCGAGAAAGTAGCCTGCTGCTATATCGTGAATTAACGGCGTTCAAAATCGACACTCAGAGTCTGTGTTTCAAATCACACCCTACACCCTCATTCACTATTCCCTTCATGAGTTTACTAATACAGTCCACCTGACAGAGACAGTGAAGACTAATGAGTGAATTCAGACACTGATGAACAGCTGCTGTTAATGAGCAGATCTACTGATTGAAAGAAAAACAAGACAAACACAAGGACTACAACTGACTTCAGTCACAGATTTAAATGAAATCAACTGAATATTTAAACAACACACAGTCTTACCAGCTTTACGCATTTCTAATCAGACTGACTTTATTTCTGTCAGAAATCTACAGATGATCTTATTGAGAATGAAGGTTTAGATGATGATGTTTTAGTTTTGCTTGACATTACCATTGTGGAGATCAGTGTTTGCTTTAGTTGGGCTCCTGACCTTCGGCTTTTGAACATTACTTTGCTGTAACTGTATCTTCCAATGTCTTAGTTATGGTAGAACGGTTATGGTTGGGTGTGTGATGTTGGCTGCAAGCATCATATTGTAGTCTGACTTTGATGTTTGCTGGTCATTTGAAATATTGTTAGCAGTGTGGACTCATTATTTATGGTTTATTTTTCCCCAGAGCTTTATATTATGAGCTTTATCAGTGTGGTGACAATCAGAAATGCAGGATTTAATAACAGTGCAGGTTTAAAACAACTTGAACTACTGTTTCAAAAGCACTCAAAAATAGACATCAAGAATCAGCATATGAATCTCAACAATGGTGACAATCAAAACTTCATGCTGCAATGCATGCTGGGTACCAGCACATTACAACGCCCATTCATGACTCCCAGCATGCATTGTGGCATGAATAAATTATGCTGATGAATTTTCTATTTATTTTCTTGAATTCTTACTATGTTTTTTTTTTCTTTTGCGTTGCATTTTAGTATTGTGTTTTGTAATTTTCAGAAAATATCAGTTTATTTATTTTGAGGATTATCACCATTGTTGAGATTCATATGTTGATTCTTGATGTGTGTGTTCAAATCACAAGAGTTTTTTTTTTTTTTTTTTCATAAATTTTGTTTTTATGGTCTTTCACAACAGTTCTCCTCAGATAATTTTGCTTTTATTATCGATATTCAATAAAAGAGAAGATGCTGATAAGAACCAGTGAATCAAGAGTAAGGTTGTTAAAACAAACTCATAAACGGCAGAATCAGACTTTCCTTTGGCTCTTTAAACCATGTGTTATTAAATCACATTGCTACAGCAGCCAACAAAAAGTTAATGCTAAAATGTTAAGGTCCAAGAGCCCGACTAAAGTAAACACTGATCTCCATCATGGTAGTGGCAATAAGATAATAAGACATTAGAGTCAATAAGATCTTCTGTAGACTTCTGACAGAAATAAAGTCAGTCTAGTAATAAGTGAAGCTGGTAATGCTGTTTTAGGAGTTGTTTATTGAGATCTTGAGAGATTTCATTACTTCTTTTATTTCAGTTGATTTCATCTAAGTCTGTGGCTAAAGTCAGTTGTAGTTCTTGTGTTTCTCTTTCATTCAGTGATTCTGCTTGTTAACAGCAGGTGTTCATCATTAATGCTCAACCATCACTTAATTAATCACAGAATTATCTCATTAACTTCAGTGTTACTCAAACACTCTGTAGTGTGGACACATTATTTGTTCACTTAAAACTGAGGATTTTGCTGTGGAATTTAAAGGGTTAAAGATGTAAGATGGAAAAAAACAGCATTAAATGTAATTTAACAGTAATAAACTGTAATTAATTTACGGCAAAGCGCTGTAGAAAAACAGTATCTTGCTGGCAACCAAGCTGCCAGTAGATTACCGTTAATTCAAGGAAAAACAGTGATATACTGTAAACTGTAACAGTCAGATTTAGCCAACAAAACAAGTTAATTTCACTAAAATATTGTTGAATGTTAATAGAAAAACAGTTATGCAAAGTCTTTAACTGGTAAGGAGAGTACATATTTAACTGTAGTGTATTGATATGTTTTTGCACAAGAGAGATCTGTTAGTTTAATTTAGTTTTGTGGGTCACCATTGTGCTGGAGAGTAGAGTCTGTGCTTCAGTCAATGATGAGCCACAAACACTGATGTTTTGCTGCTTTATTTAAAGACAGTAACTGTGTGTTTGCTGATGCAGTGATAGTCACTTTAGTACATGTGTGCTAATGATGATCAACAAAGATTTCAGTAAAAGTCATGTCATGGTTGGTTTTCTTATTACACTTTAAGTGTTTGCTCTTTTAAATTAAGATTTATTTATTTTATAATGGACTCAAATGAAAAAAATCACTGTACTAACACCATATAAGCACTACTTCTTTGAAAACTCATGGTTTGAAGCAATCGGTTTCCAAAATGAAATGAGTTACCACATGGTATGATAACAGTAACATACTGTAACAATGAAGAGCTGTAAATTAATGGTAAAAAGCTGTAAATTAACAGTACAATGCTGGCACCCCAGCTGCCAGTAGATTACTGTTATTTTACAGTGCAATTTTTTACAGACTGAAGGAAAAGTAATATGGTTGAACCAGTTCAGCAGCAAAGACTATTAAATACATAAAGGAAACAAAAAGTAACTGGCGTTGCTTTTTGAAAAAGTAACTCAGATATTTTCTTGAAAATTAAAAAGTAATGTGTTACTTTACTAGTTACTTAAAGTAATCTGATTACGTAACTCGCGTTACTTGTAATGCGTTACCCCCAACACTGCACATAACTACAATACGATATAACAAAATATTGCAAATATTGCAAAATGCACTGAAAAATCGAACTCTGGATTGTTTGAAACATTATTAAATCCAGATACATTAACTTGAAATACAAAATGACTTACAAATACACAAAAAAGTCTCTAAACTATATGAATGATCATTTTCTGTGATTTCCTGTACTTCTTGTCTCTCTTTTTCTGCTCATGCAATAAAATGATTACAAATCACATATGTCAGCAACGTGAAACATGTTAATGCACTGTCAGTTGCTCATCGTCATAAATACAGCCTTTGTTGTGTTATATAAGAGCTTCACATCAGGGTTTATTTAGCGATAATCACTGTTTGCTACGCGTCACTTATTTCATGACTTGAACTTAAACTCCTCCTAGTTAGAGAACCGATTACAACAACATTAATGTAGTCAATCCCAAATGATTGACTAGGTGAAACGTGTTAATCTTACGTAAGATGTTCAGGCGATAAGTCAATAAGTTGCTCGAGATCATCTTCATCCCACAGCTGAGCTGTTCAAATGCCAATCAATCATTCATCACATCTCTCAGCATATCACTGACGCTCACAAGCCGCTGTCATTTATTATTTAACGTTGGACTTTGGTACAGAGGTATGGAATGTGTATGTATTTATGATGCTATAGAGTGTTTCTATCAGATAAAACACTCTTGACCTGTAAACCCACCCTCTTAAGGTCAAAAAGCGCCATTCTGATCCCTTTTTTATTCCCTCATCCTCATATAGCACGAGTGTCATTCAAAGAAGCTGTCATTTGTCAGGAATGAAAAAATTGTATTGTGAATATTAAAACACAAATAAATAAATACATCTGAATATATTAATATATTCGTTTTTTTTAAACGTTATTTCAGTTAAAGCTTAAGGAATAATATATATATATATATATATATATATATATATATATATATATATAATTGCATCCAAAATAAAAGTTTATGTTTGCATGCTATATATGTGACCCTGGACCACGAAACCAGTCTTAAGTGTCAATTTTTCAAAATTGAGATTTGTATATCTTCTGAAAGTTGAATAAATAAGCTTTCCATTAATGTATGGTTTGTTAGGATCGGACAACATTTGGCCGAGATGCAACTATTTGAAATCTGAAATCTGAGGGTGCAAAAAATAAAAATATTGAGAAAATTGCCTTTAAAGTTTACCATAAATTTCATTCTTAGCAATGCATATTACTAATCAAAAATTAAGTTTTGGTACATTTACGGTACGAAATTTACAAAATATCTTAATGGAACATGATCTTTACTTAATATCCTAATGATTTTTGGCATAAATTTTTTTTTTATCATTTTGACCCATACAATGTATTTTTGGCTATTTCTACAAATATACCCCAGCAACTTAAGACTGGTTTTGTGGTCCAGGGTCACATATTTGTGTACTGTGTATATTTATTGTGTGTATATAAATACAGACACATACATGTATATATTAAGGAAAAATATTTTAGATTTATATGTAAAATATTTATATTTATTTATAATCTAAATTATATACAGGTATATACATATTTATATACATATAAATATATACATATACATATTTAGTTTTAATATATACATGTATGTGTGTGTATTTATATGTACATAATAAATATAGAAAGTAAACACACATAGTATCTAAACATAAACTTTCATTTTGGATGCGCCTAACAGCCATAATATATATATATATATATTAGGGCTGGTAATTTAACGCGTTAATTAGATTAATTAATTATGGTAAAAAATAACGCGTTAAACTTATTAACGCATTTAACGCACTGGCCCCGCCCCAAACCTATGTGGGTCATCTGACATTTCATACAGTTGATTGATGACAAATATGAGGCAGTGCAACAACTCACTGCTTGATGGAGCTTAGAGAACGTAGTTAGAATGACCTTAAAATTTAAGCAAAAAAGTTTTTGTCTCATACTTACGTCATATAGTTAAGCAATATCACACAAGCAATAGGCTAAGTGCAATCGACTACCACACGAGTGCAAATGTGAGCAGAACTGTTCGTCTCCAAGCAACACACAGACAGTGTATGAAATTAAAGTACCACGAAAGCTATTTCAAAAGCATTAAGAGGCTTTCATTTTAAATTTTGAGCGCGGGTGTGTGGCTTATGCGCCAGTTTGTTCCGATGCGCGTGCGTTTTGGTCGACGCAGCAACCAACTGTCCTCGCGCCGCGCAAGCCATTGGAATGAATGAGTATCAAAGCGCAGCGCGAGGACGGTTGGTTGCTGCGTTGACCAAAGCGCACGCGCAGCGGAGCGAACCACTGATGCGCAAGTCGCGCTTAGAGTTCAAGGTTTGCTTTGTATCTGAAGGGCTACACTGAACCCAGTGGCCAGCGTTTGGTGTTAAAGCCGCTCTCTATAGCTATTGCAGTACTTTGATGTTACACTCCGATCGATCTAATGCTGATGATGAATCAGCCATTTGAATGAATCAAATGAAATTACCACCAACAACTGGCAGTTTTATTTTATTATTAGTGTATCATTTCATTAAGAAATAATTTCATATTTCCAAAGTAATATTAATAAAATTAATGAAATACATTATTAATAGTTCACCCACTCAAAAATGACAACTGTCATCATTTACTCACCCTCATGGTATGGTACAAAAGAGCATACATTTTATAAACTAAATATTTACTTTTTGTAATGTCTGTTTGACGCTTTACACAACAATGACTTTAAATGATCTTTTGGGAGTAATTTTTCAGCCAAATTTGATGTGCGATTAATTTGCGATTAATTAGATTAATTAATCGCCACATCATGTAATTAATTAGATTAAAAATTTTAATCGCTTAACAGCCCTAATATATATATATATATATGGTTTCAGTTTTACATTTAGTCATTTTGCAGATGCTTTTATCCAAATCAGGACAATGTAAGCAATCAGAATCAGCAAACGAGCAGTGCTATAACAAGTCTCAGATTAGCTTAATGCAGTATATGTAGCAAGGCTTTTAAAATTATATAATAACTAAAAAGAAAACAAAAGCAAGATCATGTTTTTTAGATAGATTGAAAAGATATATATAGAGAGTAAAAAAAGTTAGGTTTTTTAAAAATAGAAATCCAATAGAAATAAAGATGGAAGAGATGTGTTTTTAGACGATTCTTCAAGATGGTCTGAAGTCAGCTGATCATCAAATCACAACTCCAAGGTTTCTGGCTGTTTTTGAAGGAGTTATGGTTGATGTGCCTAACTGAATGGTGAAATTGTGATGAAACAATGGCTTTGATGGAAACACAAGCAGTTCAGTCTTGGCAAGGTTTAGTTGAAGGTGATGGTCCTTCATCCAGCAAGAAATGTCAGTTAGACAAGCTGAAATCTGAGCAGCTATCGTCAGATCATCAGGATGGAATGAGAGATAGAGTTGAGTGTCATCAGCATAGTAGTGATATGAAAAGCCATGTTTCTGAATGACTTATGAACTTAGTGATGCCATGTAGACAGAGAAAAGAAGTGGTCCAAGTACTGAGCCCTGAGGCACCCCAGTAGTTAGATGCTGCGACTTGGACACCTCACCTCTCCAAGATACCTTAAAGGACCTATCTAAGAGGTAAGATTCAAACCGGTGGAGTGCGGTTCCTGAGATGCCCTTTGCCAATAGGGTTGACAGGAGGATCTGGTGGTTAACTGTGTAAAAAGCAGCGGACAGATCCAGCAAGATAAGTATTAAAGATCTGAAATCTGCTCTTGCCAGTCTTAGGACTTCAACAACTGAGAGCAAGGCAGTTTTGGTTGAATGTCCACTTCTGAAACCAGACCGGTTGCTGTCCAAGAGGTTGCTTGGTGTGTGAAAGGTATAGACTTGGTTGATCATGGCTTGTTCAAGCGTTTTTGCAATGAAGGAAACATGTAGTTCTCTAAAAGAAATGGATTCGGGGTGGGTTTCTTAAGTAGAGGGGTTATACAAGCTTGTTTTAATGCAGAGGGAAAAACACCTGTGTGAAGGGATGTGTTAATGATGTGAGTGAGTGCAGATACAACTGCAGGAGAAATGGCTTGAAGATGATGAGATGGAATAGATGAGCCGTGATCAACCAATTAAATAGGCTTTAGTGTCATGAAAATAATGTTACAATCAGGTTTAAGCCTATTTAGTTGCCATAAAAAACTCTCAAAATATTTTATGGAAACAATCATTGTAAAATGTATTTCATAACTGTTAAAAACAATAATGAAAATCACCCCCTCCAGACATATTTAACAGCAAAAAGTTCCATTAAATTAAATTAATTAAATTCACCAAATTCAATCCTCCGTATGTACACACACATGCTTATGGTCGTTCAAAAAAAAATCATTTTGCCCTAAACCTATATTACGATATATTAACAATGTTTACACTAACGTGCCAATCGGACATCTATAAAAGTACTAACGTTTGTACGTTTATAAATCTAATAAAACTTTGACCTGTCTGGTTTAATAAATAATATAAAAGCGTTATGTAATGATATCCAATGCAGTAACGTTAACACACTAAAGTTTTGGGTGGATGCAACTTTTTTTTTTTTAAGGCTGCATGCATTTAATCAAAAATACAGTAAAATTGTGAAATAATATTACTATTTAAAATAGCTGTTTTCCATGTGAATATCTGTTAAAATGTAATTTATTACTGTGATGCAAAGCTGAATTTTCAGCATCATTGCTCCAGTCTTCAGTGTCACACAATCCTTCAGAAATCATTCTAATATACTGATTTGCATCTCAAGAAATATTTCTGATTATTATCAATCTTAAAAACAGTTGTGCTGCCCAATATTTTTATGGAAACCGTGATGCATTTTATTTTTCAGGATTCACAGATGAATACTAACTTCAAAAGAAAAGCATTAATTTTAAATATTAAAGTTGTGTCACATTATTAATGTCTTTATGAAAAAATGAATGTGTCATACTGACACAAAACTTTTGTGTGTGCGTGTGAGAGAGAGCAAGAGTGTGTATATGGGAGGGGATGTCTGTGCTAAAGGTCAGTCTATGCATGCTGGTGCCAGTATTTATTGACATCTCCTGCATCACTCCATCTCCACTTGTCTCATCCCTCTCTGTGACCAAACCGATCGTAGCAAACATGAAGCTGAAGCTGAAGCTCCCGAACCCGGGTCTGGATGATCGGATCCCGTCTCACGCGGAGCTGGAGAAGCTGGAGGTGGAGGAGGCTGGAGAGCGGCCGCAGTGGGACAACAAAACCCAGTATATGCTGACCTGTGTGGGCTTCTGCGTGGGGCTGGGGAACGTCTGGAGGTTCCCATACCTCTGTCAGAGCCACGGAGGAGGTGAGGCTGAAAAATAACACAACAAAGTCACACTTGCAACATCAGAGTAAGAGTTTGCATCTTCAGGATCTTTTGCATTTCACGTGCTTATAAAATGTTCATGCATTTGGATGAAATGTGATGCATGTTTGTTAGTCATACATAAAAGAAATGTAAGACTTCTGCACTCAAAATTCATGCCAATGCAATATGCATGTATTCTAATTGTTTAGAATCTGCATAAATCTCTTCATTGCAAAAACAATTACATTTATTCAGTTCTAAATGGTTAAAAAAAGGTTTGAAACAAGCACTATTCAGTTAGTAAAATTGTATGAGCTTGAAACATGCTAAATATACACTGCAGCTCAAAAGTTTGGGATCAGTCAGATTTGATATGTTTTTCAAAGAAGAATGCTCAACAAGGCTGCATTTATTTGATCAAAAATACAGAAAAAAAATAATATTGTGAAATATTATTTCAAATTAAAATAACTGTTTTCTATGTGAATATATTTTAAAATGTAATTTATTCCTGTGACACAAAGCTGAATTTTCAGCATCATTACTGCAGTCTTCAGTGTCACAAGATCCTTCAGAAATCATTCTAATATGCTGATTTATTATCAATATTTTTATTTTTTATTTTTTGGAACCTGTGATACTTTTTTCAGGATTCTTTGATCACTAAAAGGTTAAAAAGAACAGCATTTATTTAATATAGAAAGGTTTTCTAACAATGTACACTACTGTTCAAAAGTTTAGGGTCGGTAAATGTGTATTCTTTCTTTAAAAAAAAAAAAATAATAATAAATTAATACTTTTGTTCACCAAGGATGTGTTAAATTAATAAAAATGATAGCATAGATTTACATTGTTAGAAAAGATTTACATTTTGAATAAATGCTGTTTTTTAAAACTTGTATTCATCAAAGAATCCTGAAAAAAATATATATATATTTGGGAGAACAACTGTTTCCAACGTTGATAATTCTAATAATAAATCAGCATATTAGAATGATTTCTGAAGGATCATGTGACACTGAAGACTAGAGCAACAGCTGATGAAAATTCAGCTTTGCATTACAGAAATAAATTATATTTTAGAGTAAATTAAAATAAAAACCATTATTTTATATTGTAATAACATTTTGCAATATTACTGTTTTTTCTGTATTTTTGATCAGCCTTGATAAGCATAAGAAATGTCTTTAAAAACCATTAAAAATCTTACTGATCATAAACTTTTGAGCAGCACTGTATATAAAGCTAGTATTTAAATCATTTAGTTTATACAGAAATCTGTTTCATTTATGACTGACAAATATGCATCACATTACATTTATTAATGTGAATTATTAACCATTTTTATATGCAATTCAAACACAAATCTTAAATTCTTCAATGTCATTCACTAAAGAACCCACATAACATCTTTTATCAGTGCAACCCAACAAACATCTATGACGAATAGTATGAACTATAAATGACACTTGCTTTGAGGTGTATCTAAAACTCTGACAATCAGACATTTACAAGCATCAATGAAGTGTTTCATGGTGTTTACAGAAGCGATGCTTTAAAATATTTTATACGTTTTTGTTTGGAGGGAAAAAAAAGCATTACATTTTAGAAACATATCAATGTATTTATTAAAAACGTCCAAAAGTGCGTCTCGGAATAGTAAAATTGTACAACCAATTATTGCCGTCACTTTTAAGACTGAATATTAAAGTGACGTAATTATATGCATTATTTTCATATGTATGTAATACATTCTCAGAAATATCGCTATAAACAACCTCATAAAACCCCAAACAGTCTTATAATGGGTTGAAAGCAGCCACCTAAAACGATTATAGTTAAACATTAATTTAACATCAGCAGAGTTAACAGATGCTTCCACTATGAATGAAGCCCAGATTTACTGTGCTGTTAAAACTGGATGAAAGTTTCCATTCATAAAAGCAGTGAATGTCTCTCCATGTGTCTGTTTGCCAGTTTAATATAAATATAGTCAAATTCAAGTGGTTTTTGTACAGTATGCACAGTACATTTAGTAAATTCTGTGTATGATTTTTATGGTGTGGTTCAAATGGGTTCTAATTGGATTTGATACAATCCACAAAAAACCCAAACATAAATAATAAAAAATACACTATAGTACATGTGAGAACATGATTTAAAAAAAATGCTTGCTAAAAAATGTATTACTATTAAATTTAACAATTACAAAACAGCAAATATAATTACATGAAATGTTTATTTATTTTTTATTTTTTTTGTAAAGTAAACATGAAATGTTGCAGTATTCTCTAGTGAAACACTGCAACTAAAATATAAGTGAAAAGTGTCTCCAAGAAAAAAATATCATAAGTTAAGCGTATTCAGAAAAGATCTCAATAATGACTCAAACTGTGCTCAGGTTTGTATAGAAACTAAAGTCTGCAATCCAATATCAGATTTAAATTTTAAATTTTTAGGAGAAACACCTAAGATGTCAATGAAACAAAGTAACTGAGAAATCTGATCTATGAAAGAGCAACATCTGAGCATTTGTATATTCCGCAAGAAATTTCATAATTATCCTATGTGAAGTGACTGAGCAGTTTTTCATACACCTGAAGTGAATGTGCTTCAGGTGTATACCTCGCGTTTACCTAAAGTGCCCCTGTATTCTCTAACTTTCACCTCAGGCTATTATCATGTGGACTTTTGAAGCTTTGGGCTGATAAGGGGCCACATGCCAAACACTCAGATAAAGAGGCTGATATTAGCTTGACAATACTTTGTTTGCAAAACAGCTGTTGCAGTATGACACTGCAAAATGCTGTAGAAAACAGTTCTGAATGTTGCAGAGCACTTAAATGTACACTACATAGTAATGAATTTAATATAGCTCCATGGATCAAAAATTAAGTTAGGATCTAGAGTTTAATTTGATGCTGCAATTTAATGATTTAGAATGTTTCAAAATGATTGTAAAATAGTTTAAAATTAAAGTTAATGAGATATTAACAAATCCTACAGTAAAAACCTTCAGAATATAGATAGGAATAAATCTGCTAAGTTTGGTGTATGTAAGTGCTGCTGAAGTGGAGAAAAAACTCACTTTGTCAAAACATCTTTTAAAAATGTATTGTAATTGAAATCTACAGATAAACAGATAAAGTGCAGTAATTAAACCAGGCAAATGATATATCAACAAACCCCTCAGTAAAAACCTTCAGAATATGGATAGTAATAAATCTGCTAAGTTTGGTGTATGTAAGTGCTGCTGAAGTGGAGAAAAAACTCACTTTGTCAAATCGGCTTTTAAAAATGTATTGTAATTGAAATCTACAGACAAACAGATAAAGTGCAGTAATTAAACCAGACAAATTATATATCAACAAACCCCTTAGTAAAAACCTTCAGAATATAGATAGAAATAAATCTGCTAAGTTTGGTGTATGTAAGTGCTGCTGAAGTGGAGAAAAAACTCACTTTGTCAAAACAGCTTTTAAAAATGTATTGTAATTGAAATCTACAGACAAACAGATAAAGTGCAGTAATTAAACCAGGCAAATGATATATCATCAAACCCCTCAGTAAAAACTTTCAGAATATAGATAGGAATAAAACTAAGTTTTGGTGTATGTAATTGCTGCTGAAGAGGCGAAACAAACTTATATAGTGGAAATGGCTTTTAAAGATTTTTGAAATCCTCAAACGCACATTTAGTAGATAAAGTGCAATAATAAAACTAAGTGACTGCTGTATGTACAAATCCTACATTAAAAATGTTCAGAATATAGATAGGAACAAATCTCTAAGTTTTGGTGTATGTAAGTGCTGCTGAAGAAACTAATTTTAAGAAAACGTCCTGTAAAGATATATATTGTAATTGTAATCTATAGATGCAAAATGATAAAGTGCAATAATAAAACCAGGTGAATGTTATATGAACAAACCCCTCAATAAAAACCTTCAGAATATAGATAAGAATAAAACTGTAAAGTGCTGCTCAGGTGGAGAAACAAACTCTTTTGAGGAAATGGCTTTTAAAGATGTGTTGCAGTTGAAATCTACAGACATAAATAGATAAAGTGCAATAATAAAACTAAGCGATTGATGTATGAACAACACAGGAAACTACTAAAAGTTTCAAACTTTTAAAATATAGATATAAATAAAACTGTAAACTTTGGTGTAAGTGCACTGAAGGGGAGAAACAAACTCATTTTGAGAAAACTGCCCTTAAAGATATAAATTGTAATTGTGTTTTATAGATGCAAACAGATAAAGTGCAATAATAAAACTAAGAGAATGATGTATGAACAAACCCTACATTAAAAACCTTCAGATTATAGACAGGAATAAAACTGTAAACTTTGGTCTATGTAAGTGCTACTGAAGTGCAGGAGAAAATAACTCATTTTGAGGAAATGGCTTTTGGAGATGTATTCTAATTGAAATCTACAGACACAAATAGATAAAGTGCAAAAATTAAAACAGGCGAATGATATATTAACAAACCCCTCAGTAAAAACCTTCAGAATATAGATAGGAATAAAACTGTAAGTTTTGGTCTATGTTAGTGCTGCTGATGTGGAAAAACAAACTTTTTGAAGTGATAAATTATATTTGAAATCTACAGATGCAAATACATAAAGTTCAATAATAAAATGAGGTAAATTATATATTAACAAACCCTTCAGTAAAAACCTGCAGAATATATAGAAATAAAACTGTAAGTTTTGGTGTATGTAAGTGCTGCTGAAGAGGAGAAACAAACTCGTTTTGAGAAAGTGGCCTTTTAAGATATTTATAATCTATAGATGCAAATAGATAAAGTGCAATAATAAAACCAGGTGAATGTCATATCGAACAAATCCCTCTGTAAAACCCTTCAGAATAGATAGGAATAAAACTGTAAACTAAGTTTTGGTGTATGTAAGTGCTGCTGAAGTGGAGAAACACACTCGTTTTGAGGAAATGGCTTTAAAGATGTATTGTAATTGAAATGTAGAGACACAAATAGATAAAGTGCAATAATAAAACTAAGCAAATTATGTATGAAGAAACCTTACATTAAATCCTTTAGAATATATATAGAAATAAAACAGTGTTTGTAAGTGCTGCTGAAGTGCAGGAGAAAAAACTCCTTTTGAGGAAATGACTTTTAAAAATGTATAATTGAAATCTACAGATGCAAACACATGCTGCTCTGCAATTATTTTCTCTCTCTATATTCTCACTGTATGACAACTGCTGACTCATTTGTTACTAGATTTATTCGTTGAGACGGTATTTAAGGGGAGACCATCGAGATGTCAAATCTGTTGTAAACTATAATCGTGTGCTTCACAAATGAATAAAGAGAAGTTGCTGAAAACAAATGATCTCACCCTTTTTTAGGAGCATTCATGATCCCGTTCTTGATTCTCCTGGTTCTGGAGGGAATCCCACTGTTGCATCTGGAGTTTGCCATCGGTCAGAGACTGAGGAAGGGCAGCGTCGGCGTCTGGAGATCCATTAACCCGTATTTAGTCGGCGTAGGTGGGTATTAAGGCAAAACACCACAGCTACTGTAAATAGGGTAAAAAAAAGTTAACTAATATCACCACTATTTTTCCCCAGTTGATTAATCACAGTACATTAAGAATATTGTATTACAAGTTTTCTAAATAAAAAAAAAATGTTCAAACATCCAAATGAACCATTATCTAATTTGCATTAGTTTGCACAGAAACCTTAACATAAGTTCAAAATTCTTTAATATTGTTGTTGGCATATTAGAAGTAAAGGTTTTTCCAGAGGGGATTTCGGATTTCTCATTTTTAACACTAAATAAACCAGAAAAATTATCATTGTACTGTGTTTTTAGGAATAAAATGTTGTATAAATTAATGTGAATGATAAATAAACAAACCCCTCTGTAAACATCTTCAGACTATAGATAAGAATATATCTGCTAAATTTGGTGTAAGTTCTGCCGAAGTGGAGAAAAACTCATTTTGAGAAAATTACTGTAATTTAAATTTATAAATGCAAATTATAGAGAAAGTGCAAACCCCTCAGTAAAAACCTTCAGAATAAAGACAGGAATAAAACTGTAAAGTCTGGTGTATGTAAGTATTACTGAAGTATAGAAATAAACTCTTAAGGGCTTTAAGAGATATGTATTGTAACTTTATAGAGACTAATAGATAAAGTGCATTAATTAAACCAAGCGAATGATGGATGCACATACCCCTCAGTAAAAACCTTCAGAATACAGATAGGCATAAATCTGTAAGTTTTGGTGTTTGTAAGTGCTGCTGAAGTGTAAAAAAAAACTCACAGCCATTAGATATATGTATTGTAATTTGAAATCTATAGATAAGATGCATTAATAAAAGCAAGCAAATGATGTATGAACAAACCCCTCAGTAAAAACCTTCAGAATATAAATAGGCATGAATCTGTAAGTTTTGGTCTTTGTAAGTGCTGCTGAAGTTTAGAAACAAACTTTTGAAGATATGTATGCAATTGAAATCTACAGATGCAAATAGATAAAGTGCACTTTAATGTGGATATTGGATGTTTTCTTTCCACTAGTCTTAAGAAGACATGTTAATTGAAGGAAACTAGGCCAAAATCTCAAAATTGAGAATTGCATGAAAAAAAACCCCAATGGTTTTGCTTTAAAATGAATGATGAAATAAAATGAAGATGAATGATGTGACTTAAAATGCTTCTCACCCACAGGCATCGCCTCCATGCTGGTGTCTTTTATGGTGGGGATGTACTACAATACCATCATCGCTTGGGTCATGTGGTACTTCTTCAACTCATTTCAGGACCCTCTACCCTGGAGTCAGTGTCCTATCAATGAAAACCAGACAGGTACGGACTATCAGGATTCATGTCAATCCATTGTGATGCTACTTCATGTGCCTCTGTAGTTACCTGACTGCACACACACACAAAAAAACCCTGTAAATTAAAAGTAAAACATGCCATTCATTAAGTATCTTATTTTCCAATACAAAAATCTAAACCTTCTTAAATCAAGTCACTTTTACTTGAGAAGCACAATTACTTACTTATTTGTATTTTTTTTTTTAAAAACCTAATATCTTAAGTTCAGACTTAAAACAAGAAAAATATCTGCCAATGGGTCAAGAAAAATTTGACCCAAACTTACTGCAAATGAAAAGTATTTTTCTTACCTCACTTTTTCTTGTTTTAAGCATGAACTTCATTCATTTTTATATCTTTTTTTTTTTTTTTAGAAAACAAGACTTAAGACTCACTGTTTTTTTGTCTGTAGTAAATGTATCTTGATTTAAGTTTTTGATTTTATTTTTATATTTGTAATGGTAAACAAGACAAAACTACTAAGAATATAATTTTTTGAGGTCTATGCAAGGTGCATGATCTTAGTGTAAAATCATTTCGTGTGAACATGCATATGTAATAAAACAAATAGTAGTAGTCTTTTCCTTTTTCTTACAGCAGCTTATTTGAGTTTTTATTTTTTAAATTGTGTGTAAATGCTTATGCCCGCAATTGAAGCGTTATCAATACTTTGTCAATGTAAAGCCTTTTACAATGTCAATAAAGCTACTTGAGTCTTGACAAATATACAAATCCATGTGCGTTTACTGTTGGTTCTGTGTGTCTGTAAACAGGGTTTGTGTCTGAATGTGAGCGCAGTTCCCCGGTGGATTATTTCTGGTACAGAAAGACGCTGAACACGACGCCTGAGATCGGGGAGACTGGAGGTCTGCAGTGGTGGATTGTCTTGTGTCTGTTCTGCGCCTGGACTCTGCTGTGGGTTTGCTGTCTGAGGGGCATCGAGACCACCGGAAAGGTACATCTCTATGACATCTACACTTTATCCTAAACTGATGTCTCTACCCTTCTGAGTTAAGGGATAGTTCACCTATAAGTCATGCCAAACCTGCCCAACTTTCTTTCTGCAGTGCATAACAAAAGAAAATACTTTCTCTTGTGTTTGTTTGTCCATAGAGTGTTATAATGTTGTTTTGGACTTCACTGACTATTAATGTATGGACAAAAATAGTTATTTTTGTGTTCTGCAGAGAATAAGAGGTTTGGAATGACATCGTTCTGGGTTATATTAGGTCCCGGGTCAAATTGACCCGACATTTTGAGTAGTCGGAAATAGTAGTTAACCTAGGATGTTTTTCATGAAATTGTGCAACGATTTCCCATTAAGGGTCATAAATGTACCTGCAAAGTTGCAACATTCTGAGGTGTTGTGGGAAGTGCATACAACATTTTCTATTATGATTGTGATGTTTGCAAGTCATTTTGACCCACACATTTAAAAAATTATGTATTTTATGTCAGTTTCTCAACTACTACTCTCTAAGGGTATTTACAGTTATGCTTTTGGCAGATGCCAAATGAAGATTTATCAGTTCATGCATGTTAATTTTACTGAAAAATGAATTTTGCTAGTGACATGATCTATTGTTTAAGCTTCAAAAAAAAAAAAAAAAAACAATTATATTACAAATAAAAATTTAGAACATAAAAAAGACCATTTTAAATGTAAAATAAAAAATATTTAACATTATGTTTATAATAACATTTTGTGAAAAACAAATCTTTAAAAAAAACAGCTGTCAAATATTTTTATATGTTCTCATATTAAATATTTGCTGTTTTTACCAGATTTTTCTTTTCATAATTCATGATTTTTGGTATTATTGTATTATTGTGTTAAATGAATGCTGTCAAATGATTAATCGCAATTAATCACATCCAAAAAAAAAGGTTTTCGTCTACCTAATACATGTGTGTGTACTGTGTATATTTATTATGTATATATAAAGACACACACATGCATGTATATATTTAGAAAGAATATGTTCTGTTTACGTATAAAAATATGTATATATAAAATAAATTAGATAAATAATATATATATAATATAAATTCATGTAAATATGTGTAAATAATTTCAAAATACATGCATATATTGTATGTGCGTGTCTTATATATATATATATATATATATATATATATATATACACACACACACACACATACATAATAAATATACACAGTGCACACACATATATGTGATCCTGGACCACAAAACCAGTCTTAAGTGTCAATTTTTCGAAATTGAGATTTATACATCATCTGAAAGTTGAATAAATAAGCTTTCCATTGATGTATGGTTTGTTATGATAGGACAACATTTGGCTGAGATACAACTATTTTAATATCTGCAATCTGAAGGTGCAAAAAAATCTAAATATTGAGAAAACTGACTTTAAAGTCGTCCAAATGAAGTTCTTAGCAATGCATATTACTAATCAAGCATTAAGTTTTTATATATTTACAGTAGGAAATTTACAAAATATCTTCATGGAACATGATCTTTACTTAATATCCTAATGATTTTTGGCATAAAAGTAAAATCGATAATTTTGAACCATACAACGTTTTTTTGGCTATTGCTGCAAATATACCAGTGCAGCTTAACCCTTTAACTTCCATTAGCTATTCAAGAAGGCTGTTAATGGCAGTTAAAGGGTTAAGACTGGTTTTGTCGTCCAGGATCACATATTATATAAATAAACACTTTTATTTTGGATGTGATTAATTGCGATTAATTGTGATTAATGACAATTAATCATTTGACAGCACTAGATAAAGTATAGTAAATCTCATTAGCGTTCATTTGACCTGCGCAATAAAAACGTTACACACTTTTAAGGTTGAATGGGGACTCATTGGATTACGAAGTGCAATTCCTCAAGTGTCAACCAGTGACATTAAATCTGTCAAAAAGTTATTTATTAGAGGACTGACGTAGTGTCCATGTGCTGCTGTGTTAATAACCTTGTAAATATACAAGAACATTAACCCAGGGAGTACAATGTGAACTCTCGAAACCTGTCTGCCTGAAATGAATTACTAAACCTCAGTAACGTGCGAGAAGTGCCACACATGGAACAACATAACCAAAGGTTAACTCAAAGCTAGATATTGGGGTGTGGGTGGTGAGGTTAAGCATTAGCTAGCACAGACTGATGTTATTGTTAGAAACAGCCTGGTAGTTTTGGCCAAGACAAAGATAAAACTCATAAAACGGCTAATCGGAGGAAACAATACAATCGCTGGATATGTTTTCCACTATTATATAAAGAGCACAAAGGGCAGCGAGATTCGGGCTGTTGTAAAGATATCAGCGACGATATCGGCTGTAGCGGTATCATTGATAATAGACACTTTTCTGGTAAAATACAGGATGCAACTGTTAGAAAAGGAAAGGGAATTTCCAGCTCTCATTTCTTCCCAAAATCGAAGCAAAATGAATATGAACTTTTAGCTTTTAAGTACTTAAAACCATTCAGATTTTTTGCATTGCAACATTGTTTTCATGAGAGTAAAGCTCATTTACCACCAAACTCTTAATACCACCAAACTTATAGTTTCTGAACAATAGTGAGTTTTTCTTATTTGCATTTTTTTTTGTCTAATAATAAACCTGCCATTGTTGGCTAAATTACTTTGTTTTGGCTAATTATTATTATTTATTTATTTATTTATTTATTTATTTTTGTATAAAAATGTCTGCCATTTATAAACAAAAATGCAAAAAAGAGCCTTTTTTTTAATAAACTGTAAAAATACAGCATATAATGCAATTAATGTATGAAATGTAAATTAATTTGTCACCATCTCTATTAAATAAATTATTTTTCATATATTTTTATTTTTAAAAAATATATTTATTAAGTATAAAGACATGTATTTAATAACTGAATGCATATTAAAACAATACAATATATATTTAATAAATATATTTGGTACTTTTATTCAATAATATATTTGTATTAATGCATGAAATATAAAACAATTTTTCATACATTTTAAACAAGAAAGAAAATAATGTACACATATTTATTAGAAAATCAAAACAATACTTATACTATATATATATATATCCATTTGAAGTGGACCAAAAAAGTTGATCAAAGTTGTACTAAAACAAGAACAGGTATTGTTTTGGTTTTAGGACTACTTTGATGAAAGGTTCCACTTCAAATGTTGACTGCTGCATATATATGTATATATATATATATATAAAATCAGAAGAGAATAAAGGAGAATTTGGGAGAAATGTGGTTATTATCATGCAAAAATAAATGTCATAAACCCTTATGGTTTTAGGCTCTGTGTTGAGAGTTTGTCATGTTTCTATCTTGTCAGGCCGTGTATGTGACCTCCACACTGCCGTACGTTGTCCTGACCATCTTCCTAATCAGAGGACTGACGCTCAAAGGCTCCGTCAGCGGAATAAAGTTCCTCTTCACTCCTGACGTAAGTCTGACAACAAACACACCCAGCTGACTTCACTTTATGCAGCTCAGGCGTTCTATAGAGGAGAAAGACAGATGTACAGATTCAGAAAGACATGAGGGTGAGCAAGTGATGACAAAATTATTTTAGGGCAAACTTTGGGAAAAGATTCTGCATTCATCTTCACAGTGCCAAATAAAAGTGGTGACATTATCTGGCAACCAGCCTGTGTTTCCATATTGACTACAGCCATCAAACTCAAGATAGAACAAAAAAAAGCACCTTAAAGTCTTTGTTTAAAATTTAGACTATTTTACTTTTACTATTTGACTATTTTCTAGAATAGCCTTTTGAGGGATAGTAGTTTATATATATATTTGTAGTAATAGCCAACAATGCATTGTTATCAAAGTAATTTTTCTTTTATGCCAAAAATCATTAGGATATTAAGTAAAGATCATGTTCCATGACAATATTTTGTAAATTGCCTACCGTAAATATATCAAAACTTAATTTTTGGTTAGTAATATGCATTGCTAAGAACTTCATTTGGACAAATTTAAAGGCGATTTTCTCAGTATTTATATTTTTTTTATATTATTTATTTATATTTTTTTAAATATTATCCTATCCTAACAAACCATACATCAATAGAAAGCTTATTTGTTCAGCTTGCAAATTAATAAATCTGCCTAGGGTCACATATAAAAGACACATAAATACTGTTGTGAATTTAAGCACATTTTCACCCAAAATGAAAATGCTGTCATCATTTACTCCACAAAAGAAGATAATTTGCAGAATGTTGGGAACCAAACAGTTTCGGGTTCTTTTGACTTTTATAGCATTTTTTATTTTTCCATACTATGGAAGTCAATGGGACCTGAATTTTTTTCAAAATATCTTTTCTAGTGTTTATTAGAAAAAAAAAAAAACCTCATACAGGGTTGTAGAGTGAAAAAAGACAACATATTTATTTTTGGGTGTACTATCCGTTTAATACACTCAGTATTAATAATAACCAAGTCTAATGTTATATAAAATATAAAAACTGATAGATTTGAACAGGAAGTCACCATTGGGATTGATGGAGATGCTTCTGAAAATCCACTGCAAAATTAAAAAAAAAAAAAAGTTTCAAAGGGTTTTTACATTGATGTCATAGAAAAAGTTCCCCAAAGAACCTTTCAGTGAACAGTTTCTAAAATAGACATTTTGAAGAGTGTTTTAAAAATCTAAAGAACCTTTTCTGCATTTGAAAGGTTCCATAGAAGTTCAAGGTTCTTCATAGAACCATTGATGCCAATAAATAACCTTTATTTTTAAGAGTGTAGAAGAGAGACAGTCTGGAAGTTTGGAACTTAAAGAGTAAATGAAGAAAAGATTTTTTATTTTTGGGTGAACTATCCGTTTAATACACTTAGTATTTACATTGTTTAGGTTTTGCAGGTGATGCAGCCTTTCAAAATCCATGTTAATAGTTCAGAAATTTTAATACTGGTTAACACTAAAATAAGTTTAAGGCAAAAATGTTGTTTATGTTTATTTTATGAATTATTTACCCAATTTTTATAAAAAAAAAAAATGCATGAAGCCAGAATAAAATGTTCTTGTTTACAAGCTTTCTTTTGATGTTTTGTATGTTCAGATACTCATATAACAAAATATATACGAATTAATACCTAAATAGGAAAAATAGTAGTATACTTAAAGTTCACTTTAAGAAAACTTACAGTAGGTATAATACTTCTGAGACTACACTTTAAAGTATACTAAAAATGCATTCAAAATATTTAGTAAACTATCAGTATACGTACGAGTTCACTTTTAGTATACTTGCAGTACAAACTGAAAACATAAATGAAAACTAGTTGTGTACTCAAAGTTTACTACTGTCGTACTTAAAGTATACTTAAAAGCAGGGTGCGATTTGTGAAAAAAGCAGGGGGGGGGGGGGGGTGCTTTTGAAAACTAATATTAGTGTAATCTGTTAACATTGCACATTATAGGCTATAGCCTACATCTTTTTAGACAAGTACCAGATAATGAGTGTCATGTCATGAAATGTGATCACAATTTCATAAAAACATTAGTTAGTCCTATTAATTGTAACGATTTCATTTCAAACAACGAATAAATTATATAAGCGAGCAAAGATCAACCACTGCGTCGCAAAATGATTCACTGTTTCGAAGCGTTCCAATCAGATCGCGAATCATTTGATTCAGAAAGGGATATCAAAGCGCGTATGGCGAATCATTTGGTTCAGAGCCGGACTTTAAAGCGCGTATCGCGAATAATTTGATTCAGAACCGGACTTTAAAGCGCGTATGGCGAATCATTTGATTCAGAACCGGATTTTAAAGCGAATATGGCGAATCATTTCATTCAGAACCGGACTTTAAAGCGAATATGGCGAATCATTTGATTCAGAACCGGATTTTAAAGCGAATATGGCGAATCATTTCATTCAGAACCGGACTTTAAAGCGAATATGGCGAATCATTTCATTCAGAACCGGACTTTAAAGCGCATATGGCGAATCATTTGATTCAGAACCGGACTTTAAAGCGCGTATGGCGAATCATTTGATTCAGAACCGGACTTTAAAGCGCGTATGGCGAATCATTTGATCCAGAACCGAACTTAGGAGCGGGTTCGCGGGATGTTTTTATCCCCACCGGGGATAATAACAATTCAGCAGAGGCAGGGATGCATAGACCAGAGGGGGGGAAATCCCCACCATCCCCCCCGGCAAATCGCACCCTGCTTAAAAGTATACTTTTATATACTAGAAAGTGGCCAAATTTACTCTCAAGGAGTATTGAAACAGTACACTTAAAAGTATACTACTAGTACACTGATATTTGTATACTTACTACAGAAAGTGTACTTAAAAAATGTACTTGAACTTTACATAAGTACACTTAATAAAATAAAAGTATACTTCTTTTTGGTAAGAGTAGGGGCTTGTAGCAGAATTGTGTCACAAATGTATGATAAAGAGGCATGAAATGGCCCTGCATAATTACATTAAGTCTATTACGGCTGTCATGATTAAAGTCCAAAGTGAAAACAAATGGAAAGTGTCACCAGGTTCCCTTTTACACGTTTTTGGCACCGTTGAGCATTTTAGCCAATCACAAACGTTTCTGTTGAGCTTAACAACACAGTAACCAATCAGATGCGCTTATATTAGTCAGCGCTGAAATGGAGCTTGTTTTGCTGAGTGTGTGCGTTCACTTGAATGAATTCTGAATGAATGAATGTATAACTCACATGTATATGATATGTAATAATATTCTGCTGGTTTGTGTAGCTGGATGAGCTGCTGAATCCGTCGACGTGGCTGGACGCGGGAGCACAGGTGTTTTACTCGTTCTCTCTGGCGTTTGGAGGACTCATCTCATTCTCCAGCTACAACTCGGTCCAGTGAGTAACTTTAGCCTTTCAGTTTGACAGCTGTTGAGTTTGTGTTCAGTATAATGATTTTAATAAACGCTCCACTGTGTGTCTGCAGTAATAACTGCGAGCAGGACGCGGTCATCATCTCCATCATCAACGGCGTCACGTCCATTTACGCCGCCATCGTGATTTACTCCATCATCGGCTTCAGAGCCACAGAAAGGTTCGACGATTGTCTCAACGGGTGAGTGTTTCCATCTCAGTCAATCAGAGATACTGAGATCTAGATCAGTGTAAAGATAGCAGGAACAGATCGCAAAATCATCTTTAGTTCAACAAAAAACAATAAGGGTCATTATTTACTCACTCTCCTATTTTCCTAAATCTGTACGCTGTTGGTTTTCTCTGTGGAACACGAAGAAATATGTATTTTTAAAATAAATATATATAAAAAAAAAATATATATATATATTTATTAAACACACTTATAGACTACAATATATTCGTTTTTATTTAATATACATTTTAATATATTCAGTTACATGTTTTACTTTGAAAGGAATACATATATAAATATTAAATAAATATTTAATATATATTGTAGTTATTTATTATTCAACAATATACATTATATATAATGATATATATCATATATCAATTACATTTATTCATATAAATTTAGTAATATATCAAATACACATTTTTCTTATATTTTGAAATATCAATAATAAATATTTAGTAAATGTCAAAGATACTAATATATTATTTAGAATTTATTATTCAGTAATTTATATTATGCATTTTACATATATGATATTTTCATTTCATACATAAAAAAAAAAAAAAAATATATATATATATATATATATATATATATATATATATATATAATATATATATATATATATAATATATACACACACACAAAAATATACTTAATAAATGTGCCATATATATATATATATATATATATATATATATATATATAATTTCTACTTATTATTTAGATATTTTTGTATATATAATTTTTCATATACTTTTATTTTTTAAAATATATTATAATCAGTACTGGGTAACAATTAACTGCATCCAAAATAAAAGTATGTGTGTGTACTATGTATATATATATATATATATATATATATATATATATGTATATTATAAAAAGTGCTGGGCAACGAAGAATCATCATGATTAATTGCATCCAAAATTTAAGAACGCAAATATCTACATGTTTGTGTATTTTTTATATTAATTAGTACTGGGTAACAATTAACCGCTTCAAAAATAAAAATATGTGTGTGTACTATGTATATATGTATATATAAAAAAATACACAAACATGTAAATATTTTCATTCTTGTATTTTGGATGCAATTAATCATGATGATTATTTGTTACCCAACACTATAATATACATTATATAAACATATACAATAATTTTTTCATTTCATAAATAATTTAACAAATATATTAATTGCATATTTAAATATATATATATATATATACACACACACACACACACACACACACACACTTAATAAACATTATCTACAATACAATGTTTGATATATTCATCTAATAATTTTTTTCTAATAATATACTGTTCATATATTTCTATTTATAAAAATTATGTCTATTAAATATTTAAAATAAATACATTTTATATTTTTTAGCATTTTCCAATTTTTATAGGTAATTTCCTCAAACTCACAGTGCTCTGGTTTGTTCACAGCAACATCCTGACGCTGTTGAACGCGTTCGATCTGCCGGAGGGAAACATCACCGAAACAAACTATGACAGTTTTATTCAGCATCTCAACAGCACCGCACCAGACGTCTTTCAGGAGCTCAAGCTGAAGACCTGCGACATGCAGACGCTCCTCAGTCAGGTCTGTTTTACCTTAATGTTTCTCTGACGAGTGCAAACCACGCAGCAGATCTTTCTGACCCCGTCTTTTATTCGCACAGGGAGTGGAGGGAACCGGTCTGGCCTTCATCGTCTTCACTGAGGCCATCACTAAGATGCCCATCTCTCCTCTGTGGTCAGTGCTGTTCTTCATCATGCTCTTCTGTCTGGGATTGTCCACCATGTTCGGGAGCGTCGAAGGAGTCGTGGCGCCGCTGCAGGACCTCAACATCCTGCCGAAACGCTGGCCGAAGGAGGTCTATACAGGTACGTTTGGCAGAAACAACGTCTTCACTCTTAAAATTAAAGGTGCTTTAAATGTTCTTCAAGCAGTGCCATAGAAGAACCATTTTTGGTTGGACCATTCAGTCAAAGGTTCTTTAAACAACCATCTCTTTCTTTCCTTTTTATAATCTGAAGCCACAAAGAACCTTTTGTGAAACAGAAAGGTTCTTCAGATGTTTATAGAACCATTTAGACAAAGAAGGTTCTTCTATGGCATCGTGAAGCACCTTTATTTTTT
Source organism: Cirrhinus molitorella (assembly GCA_033026305.1). Classification (NCBI taxonomy): domain Eukaryota; kingdom Metazoa; phylum Chordata; class Actinopteri; order Cypriniformes; family Cyprinidae; genus Cirrhinus; species Cirrhinus molitorella. The sequence continues at coordinate 36,719,766 of CM065131.1, read as the reverse complement.
TTGAGAGTGTTCATTGTTAAGTGTTGGGGTTTGTGTTTCAGGTCTGGTGTGTTTCGTCTCGTTCGGTCTGGCGATTATCTTCGCTCAGGGTTCGGGTGAATACTGGCTGGCTCTGTTCGACAGTTTCGCCGGATCCATCCCTTTACTGATCATCGCTTTCTGTGAGATGGTAGCTGTATCCTACATTTATGGGATTGACAGGTGAGTCCACAAGTTTACCTGAATTTAAGATGTTTATTAAAAATACACAAACACACAGTACACATACACTGCTGTTTAAAAGTTTGGGATCAGTAGGATTTTAACGCTTTTAAAAAAAACTCTCTTATGCTCATCAAAGTTCCATTTATTTGATCAAGAATGCAGAAAAAACTAATATTTAGGGCACCTATTGTATCCGTTGGCGGTCTTCTTCTTCCGTTTCTTCCGCCATTGGCCGCCCATAGAACCACTTGTGGGAAAGTTGTGAAATTTGGCACACTGATAGAGGACAGTCTCAACATTAACCATAGCAAATTTGAAGTCTCTAACTCAAACTGTCTAGTGCCACCACTTGTCCAAAGTTTAATTCAGTTTTTTTCCATTTTTAATTGTTTGAAAATCCTACTTTTTCGAACTCGTCCTAGACGGTTTGTCTGATTTTCACCAAAATTCGCTCAGGTCATCTTCAGACCACGCTAGCAAAAAGTTATGGAATTCAGGTTGATTAGTCAAACTGTTCTCGAAAAACGTGCAAATGAATGCTGCGCAAAGCACGCAAAAATGGATGTGAGGCTATATCTCCACAACAGTTTGGCGTATTGAGACCAAACTTGGTGTGTGTTATAACAAGCATGACCTGAGGCTACCTGCAGTGTTTCGGCACAGTGCCGCCTAGTGGTCAGGAGATACGTAATTTGGTCGAATGATACCCAATTTTCCCGTCAGCCATTTTGGGCATCAACCATTTTGAATTTTGTGGCAAAATTCTATATTTTGCGAACGTAAAACTTGGTATGGGTCATCAGCACGATGCCCTGAAGGAGCCTGAGAAATTTCGAGCCAGCGCCACCTAGTGGTAAAATCAAATATCCGCATGCTTATAACTGGGTTTGGTCGGCTTATTTTCACGGGAGTCACCTTTTTAGACTCCTGAATTCTTACAGAGTCCAGCGATACCAGACAGGCCAGGTTTTGCCTTATGGTTTGTGCAATGTTGCATTTTAGCGCTTAAAAAACATTTGCCGATATCTTAGAAACCGTTACTCCTATCGACATGAAACCACTGTAGACAATTCGAAAACATAGCGTGCCGTCAATATGCTAATGCCCAATTGCCAAAATTTTGATAGTGAGTGGCAAAAAACCGCCATCATTTTTTTGTCCTCTCATATATAAAAATGTCTATAACTTCAAAACTAAATGAGATATTTTCAGCAAATTTGACACACACATATGTATGGGCACACTCTAAGGACACATAAAGAATTTGGTGGGATTGTGCCTCTTGGTGGCGCTATAATTGAACAAAACCTGAAACTGCCATTGACTACAGCAGAGTATTATGATATAAAATGCTACATTTTTACCAATGCATTGGTGTGCCGTTATGAAACTTTGTATGTACCATCGAAACCATGACCTGAAAGTGCTTAAACGTTTTGAGACAGTGCAACCTTGTGGTCAAAAGTGATAACCGATCATATTACTAGTGGTCACCCATTTTGAATAAAATCACCTTAAAATGTCTTTAATTACTCATTGCTGCAGTTGGTCTGATGATTCACTTGCCTACTGCTTGGGCCCGTAATTGCTGCTTGCAGCTATATTTTTAAATATTATTTATTTCTGCGATTTAAAGCTTAATTTTGATCAGTTTTTGGTGTCACATGATTCTTCAGAAATCATTCTAATATACTGATTTATTACATTTATTATCAATGTTTTTTTTTTGGAACCTGGGGCTTTTTTTTCAGGATTCTTGATGAATAAAAAGGTTAAAAAGAATGGTATTTATTTAAAATAATAATTTTTCCTAACAATATACTTCTTTGCTATCACTTTTTATCAATTTAACACATCCCTGGTGAATAGAAGTACTAATTTCTTTCAAAAAAAAGGAGGAATAAAAATGTTATTGACCCTAAACTTTTAGATGTTAGTTTATATTGTTACAAAAGATTTATATTTTAAATAAACGCTGTTCTTTCCAGCTTTTTATTTGTTAAAGAATAAAAAAAAACTGGTTTCAACAAAATATTAAGTTTTCAACCTTGATAATAAATCAGTATATTAGAATGATTTCTGAAGGATCATGTGGCGCTGAAGACTGGAGTATTGATGCTAAATATTCAGCTTTGTATCACATGAATAAATTACATTTTAAAATATATTCAGATAGAAAACAGTTAGTTTAAAGTGAAATAATATATGACAATATTACAGTATTTTTCTGTATTTTTGATCAAACAAATGCAGCCTTGATGAACATCAGAGGTTTCTTTAAAAAACTTTACATGTCTTACAGATCACAAACTTTTGAGTGGCAGTGTATATACATATATATGTAGAGAAAGACTGACCGGTTACTATGTGTATGTTGATCTGGCACAGATTCAACAACGACATCAAGTTCATGATTGGCCACAAGCCCAACTTCTTCTGGCAGGCCACATGGAGATTCGTCAGTCCACTCATAGTGCTGGTCATCTTCCTCTTCTACTTTGTCACCAAAGTCAGTCAGGAGCTGACCTACATCGCCTGGGACCCAGAGTCTGTACGTATTCTCAACTATATCTGAGTGACATCTGGACATCTGCATTAGGGAAGAGAGAAACGGATAATAGATTTGCATGGGATTCGAAAATATGCCAGATATTGTTTTTTGGACAAGCACAAAGAAAATGTGCACAAAGAAAATGTGCAATCATTTCAGCTATTTTAAGAAAGAAAAAAATACATTATTTTTTAGATTTTTTTTCCTTTTAAAAATACACAAAATATTTTGAAAACCTAATTTCCTCTGAAAACTCTCTGATCAATAAATATGCATAATGTAACATAAATAAATAATACATCAAAATAAAAAAGTAATAAAAAGTGTAATTATAAATGTGAGTAATGCATAAATATATAAATTATAAATATGAGTAGTACATAGAGTAATATGACTAAAGTATGCATAAATACATATGATTAATAAATAATATTAATGAATGAGTAATGAGTAAAATAAAGAAATGCATTAATAATGCATAAATTATAAATATGAGTAATACATAAATATACGTAATGTAACAAATAAAGCGTACACATAAAAATGTGTAATACATAAATTATAAATGTCAGTACTGCATAAATACAGAAATTATTATTAGTACATAGTGCAATATAAATAAATAAATATGCGTAACAAAATTAATATGAATAAATATGTATGAATAATAAATAAAAATAATGAATGAATAATAAATAAGAGTAAAATAAACATGTATGAGTAATGCATAAATTATAAATATGCGTAGTACATAGTGCAACTTAAATATTTGTAACAAATATGCATAAATACAAATGAATAATAAATAAAAATAATGAATGAGTAATAAATAAGAGTAAAATAAACAATGTAAGAGTAATGCATAAATTATAAATATGAGTAATACATAAATATGCGTAATGTAACAAAAATAAACAAAGCATATTACATACATTTAAAAAGCGTAATAAATGAATTATAAATGTAATGCATAAATTATAAATATGAATCGTACATACACAAACATAATAAAATAAACAACTGCATAATGCATAAACATGCATGATATATAAATATAAAATATGTATTTTTTTTAAATATGAGTAATGACTAATAAATAAAATAAATGCGCATAATGCATAAATATTATAATACCCTAAATAAATTCATGCATAAGTATATACGAGTTCTAAACAAATATGCAAAATACATAAATGTTTAAGAAATAAATTAATAGGGTAATACATAAATATGAATAATAAATAAATATGAAGAATGAATTATTTAGTGAATAATTAAGTAAGTAAAGGTGTGTAATACATAAATAAAAGTAATAATTAAATAATCACAAGCTGTTCCCATATTATGGACACATTTTAACCAGCAGATATAAACTTCATGAATACTAGTAAACAAATGTTTGCTATCTTAATAAATATCTAAATAAGAGTAATACATACATATGAATAATAAATGTACATAATAGACAAATAAATCAGTAATAAAATAAACAACTTCATAATCATACATGATACATGATAATAAAGTAAATATAAGCAATACATACATTTTAAATATGAGTAATGAACAATAAATTAAATAAATTTGCAAAATAAAAATAAGAAATAAATACATGCATAAGTATATATGAGTTCTAAACAAATACGCATAATGCATAAATGTTTAAGAAATAAATTAATAGAGTAATACATAAATATGAATAATAATTGTACATAATAAACAAAACAAAAAATCAATAATAAAATAAACAACTGCGTACACATGCATGATACATGATAATAAATTTAAGTAATACATACATTTTAAATATGAGTAATGAATAATAAATAAATGTGCATAATGCATAAATATTATAATACCTAAATAAAAATACCAAATATAATTCATGCATAAGTATATACAAGTTCTAAACAAATATGCATAATGCATAAATGTTTAAGAAATAAATTAACAGAGTAATACATAAATATGAATAATAATTGTACATAATAAACAAAAAAAAAATCTATAATAAAATAAACAACTGCATAAACATGCATGATACATGATAATAAAGTAAATATAAGCAATACATACATTTTAAATATGAGTAATGAATAATAAATTAAATAAATTTGCAAAATAAAAATAAGAAATAAATACATGCATAAGTATATATGAGTTCTAAACAAATATGCATAATGCATAAACGTTTAAGAAATAAATTAATAGAGTAAGACATAAATATGAATAATAAATAAATATGTAAATGCATGCAATAGATAAATAAATAAAAGTAATAAATAAATATGAGTAATAATTAAATAAATCACATGCTGTTCCCATAATAATTAATAATAACTAACTACATAAATAAGTACTAAATAAATTATTAATACAGAAATATGGCCTATGCATACATAGTAAAATAAATAACTATGAGTGATACCTGACTATGGCTTGTTGTTTCCAGGAGAATTTCCCCACGCTGACGAAGCTGCCGTATCCGGACTGGATTTACATCATCATCTTCATTCTGTCTGGCGTTCCTGCGCTGGTCATTCCTGCGGTCGCTCTCTACAAACTCATCAGAAAGCGCTGCTGCGGTAAGGAAGAGAAAGACACACTTGAAAAGCCAGTCTTCTCCATATCTGAGAAAGTACAGATGCCAGACGAAACCGACAAGATCTCGCGCAAATCGTTCGACTAACACAGAAAACAGCCACAGCTCCACTCAATGAGGCTGACTTTACGTCGCTTTCCTCCCTTTAGGGATCAATCTAGAAAAAGAGAAAAGACGTTTACAGATGTGATTTGCACTGATGGTTGTTTATACTCTTCTGTTGTTTGTATGTAAATATGCAGCACCTTTTTATTGTCTTAAAGACAAACAAACCTTCAGCAACATCCACTCAGCTCTTTCTAGAAATGATCATTGGCCAGAAAACAGCTGTGTTTTTTTCTGGTGGCTTCACAAATAACTCCCCTTTTCTTTTTGCGTGTGTGGACATTTTATTTGAACAGAATAAGCTAATATTTCATTTAAGAAACATGCTGTTGTTTTTTCTGTTTGAATATTTGGAAGTCATTTTAACGTCTCCTAACTGCTAGAGGTTTGTGTGATTGTAAATGTATTGTAAGTATTTTTATGATGTATGTGTGTTCTTAACAATGCCAGTCTAATAATAAACACTTTTTGATCTGTACATTGTGTTAAAAAAGTGTGCAACATGTTAACAACATGCTAATCACGCTAGAAACAGGCTAGAAACATGTTAATCATGCTAACAACATGCTAACCGTGCTACAAACATGTAATCATGCTAGAAAGATGCTAGCATGCTAGAAACAGGCTAACAACATGATTACAACATGTTAACATATTAGAAACAAGATTAGTAACACATTAACAACATGCTAGAAACATGATAGTAACAGACTAATTATGCTAAAAATGCTAACAACATGGTAACATGTTAGAAACAGGCTGACAACATGCTAATTATGCTAACAACAAGATGGCAAACTGCTAACAACATGCTAGAAACATGATTAGCAGCACATTAACAACATGCTAATCATTCTAGAAACATGATAGTAACAGACTAATAATGCTAAAAATGCTAACAACATAGTAACATGTTAGAAACAGGCTGACAACATGCTAATAATGCTAACAACAAGATTGCAACCTGCTAACAACATGCTAGAAACATGATTAGCAGCACATTAACAACATGCTAATCATTCTAGAAACATGATAGTAACAGACTAATAATGCTAAAAATGCTAACAACATAGTAACATGTTAGAAACAGGCTGACAACATGCTAATAATGCTAACAACAAGATTGCAACCTGCTAACAACATGCTAGAAACATGATTAGCAGCACATTAACAACATGCTAATCATTCTAGAAACATGATAGTAACAGACTAATTATGCTAAAAATGCTAACAACATGGTAACATGTTAGAAACAGGCTGACAACATGCTAATTATGCTAACAACAAGATTGCAACCTGCTAACAACCTGCTGGAAACATGATTAGCAGCACATTAACAACATGCTAATCATTTTAAAAACATGCTAGTAGCAGACTAATAATGCTAAAAATGCTAACAACATAGTAAAATGTTAGAAACAGGCTGACAACATGCTAATTATGCTAACAACAAGATTGCAACCTGCTAACAACATGCTAGAAACATGATTAGCAGCACATTAACAACATGCTAATCATGCTAGAAACAGGCTAACAACATGATTACAACATGTTAACATATTAGAAACATCATTAGTAACACATTAACAACATGCTAATCATTCTAGAAACATGATAGTAACAGACTAATTATGCTAAAAATGTTAAAAATATGGTAACATGTTACAAACAGGCTTACAACATGCTAATTATGCTAACAACAAGATTGCAACCTGCTAACAACATGCTAGAAACATGATTAGCAGCACATTAACAACATGCTAATCATTCTAGAAACATGATAGTAACAGACTAATAATGCTAAAAATGCTAACAACATAGTAACATGTTAGAAACAGGCTGACAACATGCTAATTATGGTAACAACAAGATAGCAACCTGCTAACAACATGCTAGAAACATGATTAGCAGCACATTAACAACATGCTAATCATTTTAAAAACATGCTAGTAGCAGACTAATGCTAAAACACGCTAACAACGTGATAGATAAATGTTAACATTTTTCTAATGTGATTTACATGTTAGAAACATGCTAACACCAATGATTAGCAACACAAATAACATGCTAATCATTCTACAAACATGCTAGTAACAGACTAATCATGCTAAAACATGCTAATAATGCTAACAACATGTTAGAAAGATTAGCAAAACATGCTAACAACATGCTAGTAACAGACTAATGCTAAAACATGTTAACAACGTGCTAACAACATTCTCATCACATTACAAAAATGCTAACATGTTAGAAACAGGCTAACAACATGCTAATCATGTTAAAGCACGCTAGTAACAGACTAATCATGCAAAATATGTGTTAACAACATGCTACCCATGCTAGAAACACACCAATCATGTTGATTAACAACATGTTAACAACATGTTAAAGACATGTTAACATGATAATCATGCTAGAACCATGTTTAGCAACACATTATCAACATGATAATAATGCCAGAAAATTTATCATACTATCATCATGACAGCAACATGCTAATCATTCTAAAAACATGGTAACAACATACTAATCATGCTAACTATATGATAATCATACTAGAAGCATGGTAATAAGTTACAAACATAATTAACACAATGCTAACAATATGTTAACCATGATAACAATATACTAGCTAAATGTCAATCATGCTACCAACAAGCTAATCATGCTAGCTAAGTGATAACAATGCTAGAAACATGCTAGGAACATGTTAATCATGCTAGTCACATACTAAAACACATGCAATCATGCTAGAAACATGTTACCTAAATGTTAATCATGCTAGAAACATGATAGGAACATGTTAATCATGCTAGTCACATACTAGCTAAATGCTAATCATGCTAGGAACATGGTAAGATCAAGTCAATCATGCTAGTCACATGCTAAAATCATGCAAACAACATGATAGCAACATGTTAACCTTGTTAATCATGCCAGAACATGTCATGTTTCATGTCAGAAACATGATTAGCAACACATTAACAGCATGCTAATAATGCTATAAACATGCCAACATTATGCTAACCATGGCAGAAACATGTTAATCATGCTAAAAATGTTAGTAACAGACTAATCATGCTAAGAACATTCTAATAATGCTAAAGACATGTTAACAACATGTTGTCAACATGACAATAATGCTAACTATATGATAATCATACTAGAAACATGGTAACAAGTTAGAAACATAATTAACAACATGCTAACAATATGCTAGCTAAATGTCAATCATGCTACCAACAAGCTAACCTTGCTAGAAACATGCTAGCTAAAGGTTAATCATGCTAGAAACATGTTAATCATGCTAATCAAATGCTAAAACATGTAATCATGTTAGAGACATGCTAGCTAGATGCTAATCATGCTAGAAACATGCTAGGAACATGTTAAGCATGCTACAAACATGCTAGCTAAATGCTAATTATGCTAGAAACATGATAAGAACATCTCAATCATGCTAGTCACATGCTAAAACACATGTAATCATGCTAGAGACATGATAGCTAAATGCTAATCATGCTAGAAACATGGTAGGAACATGCTAACATGTTCAATAATGCTAACTATATGATAATCATACTAGAAACATGTTAACAAGTTAGAAACATGATTAACAACATGATAACAATATGCTAGCTAAATGTCAATCATGCTACCAACAAGCGAATCATGCTAGAAACATGCTAGCTAAAGGCTAATCATGCTAGAAACATGTTAATTATGCTAGTCACATGCTAAAACACATGTAATCATGCTAGAAACATGTTAGCTAAATGTTAATCACGCTAAAAACATGCTAGGAACATGTAAATCATGCTAGCTAAATGCTAATCATGCTAGAAACATGCTAAGAACATGTCAATCATGCTAGTCACATGCTAAAACACATGTAATCATGCTAGAAACATGTTAGGAACATGTTAATCATGCTAGTCACATGCTAGCTAAATGCTAATCATGCTAGAAACATGCTAGGAACATGTTAATCATGCTAGAAACATGCTAGCTAAGTGCTAATCATACTAGAAACATGCTAGGAACATGTTAATCATGCTAGTCACATGCTAGCTAAACGCTAATAATGCTAGAAACATCTATGTAATTATCTGTTTATATTTTCAAACTTTCTCAAGCCAACCTAAAAGTTTCTTCTTTTTTTTTTATCTAGTATAGTAATTGATAGTTTTGACTCATCCCTTTTCTCGTAAATGGTTTAAAGTCTGCAAAGTTTAGCATTTTATCAAACTTTTTTTTGTGAAAACCTGTATCTGAAAATCATGTTTTTACTTTGAAATGAAATGAATGCTAACTGAAAAATACCTTTACGCTTAATGTATTTCAGCTAGAGTCGACAAAGCAACCTTTCTCATTTTCATTTACATAAACTAAAACTTCAACTAAACTTAAAAAAACTTCAAACCCGAGTATAAAACTGTAAACCAATTGAAAATATGAATGAAAACTACAATAATAAATCAATGATGCTAAAATAGCACTGGGAATACATTCAAACACAATCAATTTCCAGACACATCTTTAACACATCTTGAAATAAAATAAGTTTAACTGAAAAATGAAAACAAAAAATATTTTATTTGTAGTTAGCTGCCAAGGAAACATTTCTAATTTTTGTTTAAATTCACCTGATAAGTAAAACTGAAATAAAAATGAAAACTGAAGAAAATAAAAACAAAAGCTAATTGAAAGCTCTCTGAATGACACTAAAATAAAATAATTCAAAACCATTTACAGGATTGATTTAAATAAAGAAATAACCCAGGCGTGAGTAAACATTACACATTAACCAGCACGAGGAGAGATTCATCTTTTATCCGGCCTTTATCTTGCTGACAGAACAGTTCAAACGTCCCGAGACGGAGTGCTAAAGGTCACTAATAACAAGATCCCCCTTACTAGCACATCTCACATTATCTCCAGCACTTCCCTGAGCAGCTCATTCCTGAAAGACGCACCTGCGAGGCGACAACATGAGGCTGAAGCTGAAGTTCCCGAACCCGGGTCTGGATGATCGGATCCCGTCTCACGCGGAGCTGGAGAAGCTGGAGGTGGAGGAGGCTGGAGAGCGGCCGCAGTGGGACAACAAAACCCAGTATATGCTGACCTGTGTGGGCTTCTGCGTGGGGCTGGGGAACGTCTGGAGGTTCCCATACCTCTGTCAGAGCCACGGAGGAGGTGAGGCTGAGAACCACAGCTAATGAACTCACTATAGCTGATGGATGAACCAGCACTGATTTCCTAATCAAACTCATTATGTGCAGTCAGAGTTGGGGAAAGTTACTTTTAAAAGTAATGCATTACGATATTGCGTTACTCCCTAAAAAAGTAACTAATTACGTTACTTAGTTACTTTTTATGGAAAGTAATGTGTTACATTACTTTTGCATTACTTTTTAAATCTGGGCAGGGCTTGCTTGCTTGTTTTTAATATAAAAAGATTTATTCTTAGCAAATGTAAAAGCCCTTTCACACTATATGGCTAAAGGAAAATTTTATTCCCGTCTTTACAGTGGAACTGTAGGAAAAGAAAGTTCAACACTCTTCAGCAATGAGAAAAAAAAGCACAAATGTTAGTTCATCTAAAGTAAGTTTTGCTTATTGGTACACTGCAAAAAATGCTTTTCTTTTTTTTTTTTTAGATTTTTTGTCTCGTTTCTATCTCTTAATAATATATTTAGAATATGTATTTCTTAAATCAAGAAGGTTTTTCTAGAGAAGTAAAAATTCTTGTCAAAATTTAAGTGTTTTTGCTTGAAACAAGCAAAATAATCTCCCAAATGGGGTTAGCTAAATTATCTTGTTTTCTGTTTGAAATAAGATTTTTTGCTAACCCTATTGGCAGATTATTTTGCTTGTTCGAAGCAAAAAGTCACTTATTTTGACTTGTTTTTTTCTGAAAACAAAAAAAAATATTATTTACTTCATTTAAGATTTGTTTTTTATATTTTGGCTGGAAACAAGACAAAAAATCTAAGTAAGAAAGTATTTTTGCAGTGTACTGATGTATTAGATCAACAAAGGTCAGCAACAAAGACCCATAAAATGGGATTAAACACATAAAGGAAACAAAAAGTAACTGGCGTTACTTTTTTGAAAAAGTAACTCAGATATTTTCTTGGAAATGAAAAAGTAATGCGTTACATTACTAGTTACTTGAAAAAAGTAATATTATTACGTAACTGAAGTTACCCCCAATGCTGTGTGTTGGTTTCTAGCTACTAATTACTCTCTCTAAGTATTGCTTTACTTATTACTCATTTCTTTCTAAATGCTATATTAGTCTTGAGCAGTTGATAGACATGCTCTTGTTTTAACCCCTTAATTGTCACCTGTCCCCTCAGTGGGTTCACTTCACCATTTTACAAATAAATCCTAATCTAATCATGACAAACTATATATCGTTGGAAAGGTCTAAGACTCCTAAATAGATATTTGACCATTTTTTGTGTTACAGATTATGTAGGAAAAGTAATAGATTAATTATGACAAGAGTGCACCTCAGAAATCTACTTCTTAACAGGAGCTCTGACCTTTATCACAATTAGACTTTCTTCATTGTCTTTTTCCCTATCACGCTTTAGAAATCATAGGAAATTATGCCATTTTAAAATCAGACATTGCTTTACCATGGAAAATGTACATCAGAATCATATTACAAAATGTTTTCATCCATGAATTATAAAAAAATACATTTGAATATTGCATTTTCATGTCTATGTTCAAAAATGTAAGGTTAATTAAACAGTTAAAGGGTTAAACATATAAACATTTGATTTTGTACGACTGGAAAAAAGACACAAATACTGAGAAAGAAATCCATTTTTGAATCCATTTTAACTTTTAATGCCATGACTTTCTGCTCCAAACTAAGTCATTTTAAGGCCTTAATTTCCGAGTTTTTAAGAGCAACCCTTGGGCAACTTTACAGACATTTTTGTCCATTTTAGTTTAGTTTTTTATAATTTTGTCTGTGTTAATGCGAACTGCATAAATTTTGGCTTATGTGTGCATTTTGTTGGAGTTTTAATATTTCACTCTAATAAATCTATTTTACAGTAGGTACAAACATAGTTCCTCTCAGTACCTTTTAGACAAAAATGTCCTCATTGAAACCCATTAAAACTGTGATTTTTAATCCTAGGGCCATTTAACTATAAAATGATGCAATATTTGTTAACAGGCTTTTATTCTGTTGGCAAGGCCAACTTTTTACTAGATTGTGCCATTTTTTCAAGCTTGGCATATTTTTTCAGATATCAACCTCAAATTTGGAGTACAACTTTTCTATAAATTTCTGTGTTGTTTTATAATATAATATATATTAATATATAATATAAATTTATAATATATAATATATATATATATTAAAAAATGCTCATAAATTTAACCTCTATACCTTTTTTTTTTTTTTTTTTTTTTTTTTTTACAGCTTTTTTTAACTTAATAATCTGCCAAGGGTCTTCTTTACTCCTAAGCTTCACATTTTTATGACAAAGACATTTTTGTCCTCTATGAACCTATGTGTAACTATGTGTACTTGATGTACAAGGGTTAATTAGGCATGAATCAACTTACTTTTCCATTTCTAATTAGACCATTCTGTAACATTTTCAACTATTCTGTAACCTTTAAAAAAAAGTGAGGTTTTGCAACTTGCAAAACTAGTTAGTCTAAGCAGTTTATGCAGCTGGCCAGAGAAGAGCAATTAGTATCAATGAGTAATAAGGTTAATGTATAGCGATTAAATATTCCTGTGGTTATTAAATAACCTGAGAGGATTCACCTAAGAAACCTCAAAAATCAGGGGCAGTGGACATTTATTTCTTTGTATTTATTTGAAATACTAATGAAAAACTTTTATAACTTTTAAGTATTATAATTGTATTATATTGTAATGAATTAAAATAGACATAAAAATATGTGGTTACTTTCGATTAAAGTATTTGCCAAACGCATACAAGTAAATACTTGAAAAACAGAGTAAATTATAAATGTTCAAAGTGTAAAATGAAAAAAAAATATTTTTGTAAGTTGCTTTAAATAAAAGCACCTGCTAAATACATCAAATTAAAAAAAGATAGATAGATAGATAGATAGATAGATAGATAGATAGATAGATAGATAAATGATAGATAGACAGAGTACTTGTGTGTCTGGTGCTCTACTTTCTATGGACCCTTATTATTTTTTTACATTCTAATCAAAAAGCCTACTAGGCTTTGACAACAGCTTCAACATGGCATATGTACAAATAATTTATGGGAAAACTGTAAGTCTGATCAGTCTAAAAAGATATAGCACACTTAGAAAAATTAGGGCCCGGGTTTCTGCAGAGTTTGGGGGCTTGTAGCATTAAAGCCCTCGGAGGAGTAGCGTACAGAAAAAAAAAGTCTCCGAAGAAAAATAATAATAATAATTTTAAATAGCATAACAGTATGTTGGCTCTCCAAGCCAACATAATTGATTAAATGTTCTGCTATTGTACGTTGCTTTAAATAAAAGTATTTGCCAAATGCATAACGAAAATACCCGATAAAATAGAAAAATATTAATATTCAAAGTGTAAAATGTAAAAAATAAATATATTTGTAAGTTGCTTTGAATAAAAACATCTGCTAAATGCAGAAATGCAAAAAAATACACACAAAACATGTTGGCTGTAATATTTGTTTTGTTTTGTTGATGTTGTTCCAAATTTGTAATTGTATTTTGTAATTTGTATTTGTAAAGTTGTAAATTCTCCTGTAAATAATATATTTGTTGGCAATAAAAAAAAAAAGAAATGCAAAAAAAAAAAAAAAAAAAGTTAGATAGGCAGACAGACAGACAAATGAATGAATAAATAAATAATTGTAAGTTGCCTTGGTTAAAAGTGTCTGCTAAAAGTGAGTGAGCAACTAAGTAAAATAAAAAATCTAAATAAAAATGATACATTTAATGCATTTTTTTTATGCAATTAAAATAATATCCAAAATAATTGCAGAGATTAATATGATTATTTCTTGCAACTTCTTTAAACTCACAAGAACTCCTAAAAATCCTTAAATCCGAGCAAATGGTTTAATAACCCGCTCTAATATTAGTGTGATTCCTGTACCTGCTGGTTGGTTTCAGGCGCGTTCATGATCCCGTTCCTGATTCTCCTGGTTCTGGAGGGAGTCCCGCTGCTGCATCTGGAGTTTGCCATCGGTCAGAGACTGAGGAAGGGCAGCGTCGGCGTCTGGAGATCCATCAACCCGTATCTGACCGGAGTGGGTGAGTTACAAACCCATAAACACGTCGCTGACTGATAAACGTCTGGGAAATGACCTTGACTCCTGAAAGACCCACCGCAGGAATCACAACTTCTGTTTTGAACACATCTCAGGCATCGCCTCCATGCTGGCGTCCTTCATCGTGGGGATGTACTACAACACAATCATGGCCTGGGTCATGTGGTACTTCTTCAACTCACTGCAGGATCCGCTGCCATGGAGTCAGTGTCCCGTTAACGACAACAGGACGGGTACAGTATACCTGCAACATCACATCACAATCATTGTTACTGATAACCAGTGTTACTAAAGTAATGCATTACAATATTGCGTTACTCCCTAAAAAAGTAACTAATTACGTTACTTAGTTACTTTTTATGTGTTACATTACTTTTGCATTACGTTTTAAATCTGGCCAGGGCTTGCTTGTTTGTTTTTAATATAAAAAGTTAGATTTTTAGCAAATGTAAAAGCCCTTTCACACCAAAAACTGAAGTGAATAAGCCTAAGGCTGAAGGAAAAGTAAACTGGCGTCTGTACAGTAGAACTGTATGGAGAAGGAAGTTCAACGCTCTTCAGCAATGAGAAAAATGAAGCACAAATGTTAATCTAAAGTAAGTTTTGCTTATTAGTATGTTTGAATTTGATCAACAAAGGTCAGCAGCAAAGACATTGGTTAATAAAATGGGATTAAATACATAAAGGAAACAAAAAGTAACAGGCGTTACTTTTTTGAAAAAGTAACATTTTCTTTTAAATGAAAAAGTTACTTTACTAGTTACTTGAAAAAGTAATCTGATTACGTAACTCGTGTTACTTAAAATGCGTTACCCCCCAAAACAAATCAAATTGAACCTTTTATACATAATTGTTAACAAAGCTATTTATAACGTACTTTTATCCAAAGCGACTTATATACATTTTCAGTAGTTTTCACTTCAAACCCATGACCTTGATATCATATCTTATGACTTTTAATAAATAATTGCAACCGAAGTTGAAATGCATTATACTTTTATAATGTATTACAAGTGTGGTTGTTAATTATTCATGAGATCATACAATACTTTAATGAAATAAAGCTGAAATAAAAAATACCAGATTAAAAACTTAAACGTAAACGTTAAAAATTAGGAAAATTAAATAAAGTATTAGATGGAAAATTAAATGTTGATCAAATCTCAAATGTTAAAAAGAGAAATGTTGATCAAATTAAATCTAACTATTAGATGAAAACCTTTAAGCATTAAAATTAGAAATGTTGAAATTATATAAAATAAAATGTAAATATTTGATGAAAATCATCAATGTTAAAATTAGAAATGCTAATATAAAATAAAACAAACATTACAAGGCAACATATCAAATAAAATATAAATATAATATTAAATGTTAAAATGATCAAAGTTGATATAAAATTAAATATAAATATGTGACAGCAGACCACAAAACCAGTCATAAGGGTACATTTTTAGAATACATTTTTTTCTAAAAGGTTTTTTAGGATATGACAACATTTGGCTGAGATACAACTATTTGAATATCAGGAATCTGAGGGTGCAAAAAAATAAAAAAATATTGAGAAAATCGCCTTTCAAAAGTTCTTAGCAATGCATATTACTAATCAAAAATTAAGTTTTGATATATTTACGGTAGGAAATGTACAAAATATTTTCATGGAACATGATCTTTACTTAATATCCTAATGATTTTTGGCATAAAAGAAAAATCGATAATTTTGAAAACAGTGTATTTTTGGCTATTGCTACAAATATACCCCAGCGACTTAAGACTGTTCACATCTTACATTAAAATGAGAATTGTTGACATAAAATAAAATACAAATATCAGATGAAAAACCTAAATGTTAAAATTAGGAGTGTTGCAATAAAATAAAATGCAAATATTACATTTCTCATTTTAACTTTTAAGTTGAAGTTTGGAGTACTAAAATGGCTAAAACTGAAATAAGCAATGCTGCTAATATCATTTCAAATGAACAAACCCATATCAAATAAGGATGGATTTAATGGATGTGATGATGGGTGTTTCTGGCGCAGGTTTTTTGTCAGAATGCGCGCGCAGTTCTCCGGTGGATTATTTCTGGTACAGAGAGACTCTGAACAGCTCTGCGGCGATCGAGGACTCGGGCGGTCTGCAGTGGTGGCTGGTTCTGTGTCTGTTTTGTGCCTGGACCGTCCTGTACGTCTGCTGCATCAGAGGCATCGAGACCACCGGGAAGGTACCGACAAACCCACCTACAACACAAAACACATTTCATATTCATTAGCAGTGTTGGGGAAAGTTACTTTTAAAAGTAATGCATTACAAAATTACATTACTTAGTTACTTTTTATCGAAAGTAACGTGTTACATTACTTTTGCGTTACTTTTTAAATCTGGGCAGGTCTTGCTTGTTTGTTTTTAATATACAAAGTTTGCTTTTTAGCAAATGTAAAAGCCAACACTGTTATTGAACTGAATCATCACTGAACTGAGGTGAATAATGGCCAGTGATGGGGGTAACGCATTACAAGTAATGCAAGTTATGTAATAATATTACTTTTTCAAGAAACTAGTAAAGTAATGCATTACTTTTTTATTTCCAAAAAATTATCTGAGTTACTTTTTGTTTCTTTTATGCATTTAATCCCATTTTATTAACAAACAACTTTCCTGCTGACCTTTGTTGATCCAATTTAACCATACACTGCAAAAATACTTTTCTTACTTGCATTTTTGTCTTGTTTCCAGCCAAAATATCAAGATTTTCTAGACAAGTAAATAATTATTTTCTTGTTTTCAGAAAAAAACAAGTCAAAATTAGTGTTTTTTTTTTTTAGAAAAAGCAAAATAATCTGCCAATGTGGTAAGCAAAAAAAAAAATCTCATTTCAAACAGAAAACAAAATTATTTTGCGTACCCGTTTCAAGCAAAAACACACTTAATTTTGACTTGTCTAGAAAATCCTTCTTGATTTAAGAATTTTTAGATATTTTGGCTGAAAATATGGACAAATTTGGACAAAAAAATCTAAGTAAGAAAAGCTTTTTTTTTGCAGTGTACTATTAAGCAAAACTTATATTAACTAACATTTGTGCTTTTTTTCTCATTGCTGAAGAGTATTGAAATTTCTTTTCCTTCAATTCTACTGTACAGACGTCAATTCAATTTTTCTTTAGCCTTAGGCTTATTCACTTCATTTCATTTTGGTGTGAAACGGCTTTTACATTTGATAAGAATCGAACGTTTTTTTCTTAAAAACAAACAAGCAAGCCCTGCCCAGATTTAAAAAGTAACGCAAAAGTAATGTAACGCATTACTTTCCATAAAAAGTAACTAAGTAACGTAACGAGTTACTTTTCTTAGGGAGTAATATTGTAATGCATTACTTTTAAAAGTAACACTGATAATGACACTGTTGTCTTCTGAAGAGCTGAATTAGTTTCATAACTAATTAATTTTTACAGCTATTTTGCTTATTTTTATGAAGCTGCTTTTAATCAATGTGCATTTTAAAAAGCATGTTTGTATAAATGCAGTGCAGTGGAATATCCTGTAAATCTATCATCTCCTTGTTTTCTCAGGCTGTGTACATCACATCCACATTACCGTATGTGGTTCTCACCATCTTCCTGATTCGAGCGCTGACGCTAAAAGGATCTGTGAGCGGAATCAAGTTCCTCTTCACTCCAGACGTACGTTCAGCGGTTAACCCTGTGTGTGTGTGTGTGTGTGTGTGTGTGTGTGTATTAACTCACTGAACTGCTGATGCATCTGCTTCTCTGTTGAAGGTAAATGAGCTGATGAACCCAACCACTTGGCTGGACGCTGGAGCTCAGGTGCTTTTCTCCTTCTCTCTGGCGTTCGGAGGACTCATCTCCTTCTCCAGCTACAACTCGGTCCAGTAAGTCACTCTGAAACATGAAAACATAGCGAGTCTGATTTATATTTATATTACATTTATATTTTAGTAGTGTTTTAGTTTTTTTTTTACAATAACAGCACTGGATAATAGAGCTGCGACAAACTATTATTCCGATAATCGATTAATCTAGCAATTATTGAAACGATTAACTGACTAATCGTCAATTATTTCACTGAATAATGTAGACTTTGATTGATTATTCAGCTTTTGCAATTAGTAAAAATATTTTGATACAAATTCTAACATAAAGGTCACTTCAGCTTTAGAAAAGCATATTATGTAATTACAATTATTATACAATTAATTGGTAATACTTTACAATAAGGCTCATTACTTTACATTAGTCAATATGAACTAAGAATGAGAATTTTTTACAGCATTTATTAATCTTAGTTAATGTTAATTTCAACATTTACTAATGCATTTATAAAAATCACAAGTTGTGTTTTTTTTACATTACAAAAGGTAAATGCACTGTGAACTAACATGAACAAACAATGAACAGCTGTATTTTTATTAACCAACATTAACAACATGTAATAAATGTATTGTTCATTCATGTTTATTAATACATTAGCTAATGTTAACAAATGATACCTTATTGTAAAGTGTTACCAGTTCGTTGCCAAGTCATACGGATAAGAAACAAAATAAAGAGAAGTTATAAGAGGCTCTATTTTTTTTGGATAAACTATATTATTCACAACATAATGTCTTAAAATACCTTTTAGGGTATGATAACCAAAACAGTCCTGAGCTAGATCAAGTTAAGATCTCTGTAAGCCAAACTATAACTTTAATTAAAAAAAAAAAAAAATTTCCACTAATAAAAAAAAAAAAAAAAAAGATCTTTATCTAGCTCCACACTGGAGAGCTGCTTTATAACAGGAAATCAAGTTGTAATTCTATCTGAAAGCGACAGGTTTTTCATGTTAAAAACTGCAAAGCTGATTGATTTAAGGCTATCTATTGCAGAACAGACTATATTAATAAACATGATGTAAGTTACTGAACTGCAGAGCTCATGAAAACATCCACATCATTGTAATCAGATGCATTTTTAACTGCTGCTTTCACACCGCTGTCAGTTTTTGTTGTTTATTTTGTTACTGAGAGGAAAGCACGCAATATATATTGACATATTCATCCAAACGGTGCTCAGATTTTGCTGCATTTGCTCTGAAGCGCTATGTGTTTTCTCTTGAATTGCATCCAGGAGGGCTGAACAGCGCCGCAATGGTCAAACCGCATTATTGCAGGCTCTTACATTACATCATATGAGATCAAACGACTACTCCACAACAAAAATATTTGTCGACAATCTTTTATTGATAACGTCGACTAATCGTTTCAGCCTTACTGGCTAAGAGAGCCTCTATGATGCATTAAGATGTTACCTATGTAGGCAGCTCACTAGGTTTTGGAAAAGAGCTCACACACTGCAGCTCATGTTGTTCATATTTGGAGTAAAATGATTATTCTTCCATCAGCAATAACTGTGAGCAGGATGCTGTCACCATCTCCATCATCAACGGCCTGACGTCCGTCTACTCCGCGACCGTCATTTACTCCATCATCGGCTTCAGAGCAACGGAGAAGTACGACACATGTCTAAAGAGGTACAGGACGTCCTTCCCATCAACCACATGATCACAGTTTAGACAAAAATATTGGACAGCACAACTGTTTCCCACATTGATAATAATCACAAATATTTCTTGAGCAGCAAATCAGCATTAGAATGATTTCTGAAGGATCGTGTGACACTGAAGACTGGAGAAATGATGCTGAAAATTCAGCTTTGCATAACAGGAATAAACTAGATGAAAAGTTCCTCAAAACAAACTTTGAAGTTGGCTGGAGAAAGCTAAAACAGGAAGTTAGAAAAAGTTTTAAAAGCTAGAAGTTTGAAGGTTTTCAGTCTGAAGTATGAAGTTTAAAGTAGTTTTAAAGATTAGAAATATTAGAGATAGATAGATGGATAGCATGTTGTTAGCATGTTACTAGCATGATTAACGTGTTACTAGTATGTTGCTAACATAATTAACAAGTTACTAACATGTTGCTAACATGTTTTTAGCATGATTAGCATGTTTCTTACATGATTAACATGTTTTTAGCAAGTTACTAGTATGTTGCTAGAATGATTTGCATGTTGCTAGGATGTTTTAACATGATTAGCATGTTGTTAGCATGATTAGCATCTTGTTAACATCATTCTAGCACAATTAATGTTGCTGATTAGCATGTTGCTAGCATGTTTTTAGCATGATGTTATGTTTCTAACATAATCAGCAAGTTACTATCATGTTGTGAGCATGTTTCTAGCATGATTAGCATTTTGTTAGCGTGTTTTTAACATTATTAGCATGTTGCTAGCATGTTTCTACCATGATTAACAAGTTACTTAAATGTTGCTAACATGTTTTTAGCATGATTAGCATGTTTTTAACATGTTTCTTACATGACTAGCATGTTTTTAGCATGTTTCTCGCATGATTAGCAAGTTACTAGTATGTTGTTAGCATTATTAGCATGTTGCTAGCATGTTTTAACATGGTTAACATGTCGTTAGCATGATTAGCATGTTGTTAACATCATTCTAGCACAATTAACAAGTTACTAACATGTTTCTAACATGATTAGTGAGTTACTGACATGTTGCTAGTATGATTCAAACATGAATAGCATGTCGCTGGCATGTTTTAGTATGATTAGCATGTTTCTAACATGATTAGCATATTTTGAGCAGGATCAGCAATTTACTAGCATGTCGCTGGCATGTTTCTAGCATGATTAGTGTGTTGTTAACATATTTCTACCATGATTAGTATGTTGACAACATGTTTCTAGAATGATTACCAAGTTACTAGCATGTTGCTAGCATGATTAGCATGTTATTAGCTTAAGGGATTGTGGGAGTTTTGTCAGTGCGAGTTTGAATAGTCTTGGCTCATTTGAACATTCCCTCAATGTAAGTCTATGGGATTTTTTCCAGTTTTAACCATAATTTTTAAGAAAACCGTAAGACTGATCAGTTAGAAAAGCCAACTTAATTACATTGTACAATATATTCACATAGAAAACAGCTATTTGAAATAGCAATATTTCACTATTTTACTGTATTTTTGATCAAATAAATGCAGCCTCTCTTACCGACCCCAAATATTTGAACAGTAGCGTCCCCTCATTGTACTCTACCTTCTGACAGTAACATCCTGACGCTGATGAACGCGTTCGATCTGCCGGAGGGAAACATCACCGAGACCAACTACGACAGTTTTCTTGAGCATCTCAACAGCACCGCTCCAGCCATCTTTCAGGAGCTCCAGCTGCCGACCTGCGACATGCAGACGCTCCTCAGCGAGGTACTGCACAAATCACACATTAGTACTATCTCCCATGTTAAACTTAAGATTCTGGAAGCTTGGTCAACAATGAGGGATCTGAGTAAAGCGTTTGCTTTCAGGGAGTGGAGGGAACCGGTCTGGCCTTCATCGTCTTCACTGAGGCCATCACTAAGATGCCCATCTCTCCTCTGTGGTCAGTGCTTTTCTTCATCATGCTCTTCTGTCTGGGATTGTCCACTATGTTCGGGAACATCGAGGGAGTCGTGGTGCCGCTGCAGGACCTCAACCTGCTCCCCAAAAAATGGCCTAAAGAACTCTTCACCGGTAAAAACATCAGCCACCAACTGCTTCCAATCATAAAGATGAATATCACCTGATCATCTGGTGTTTTTCAGGTCTGACGTGTGTCGTGTCATTCGCGGCGGCTCTCGTATTCGTCCAGTCCTCTGGTAACTACTGGTTGGCTCTGTTTGATGGCTACGCCGGCTCTATTCCTCTGCTGGTAATCGCCCTCTGCGAGATCATCGCTGTGGTTTACGTCTACGGCATTGACAGGTAAAAGAGTGCTCTAATTCAGTGGTTTTCAATCCTGGTCCTGGGGACCCACTGCTCTGCACATTTTGTGTGTCTCCCTTATTTAACACACCTGATTCAGATCATCAGCTCATTAGGAGAGAGATCCATGAACTGAATTGAGTGTGTCAGATAAGGGAGACATACAAAATGTGCAGAGCAGTGGGTCCCCAGGACCAGGATTGAAAACCACTGCTCTAATTCATGCACTAATAAACTGATGTTTTCAAGCACTGAGAAGAAACGTAAAGCCGTTCTGTCTTTATTCTCCAGATTTAACAAGGACATTCAGTTCATGGTGGGACACAAGCCCAACATCTTCTGGCAGATCACGTGGCGGTTCCTCAGTCCCATCATCATCCTGGTCATTCTCATCTTCTACTTTGTCACCAAAGTCAGCAAAGAGCTGACCTACAGTGTGTGGGACCCAGAATCGGTACGCATGGGACTATATCTTGCTTTAGAAGATGCATTGCTTTGTTTGCCTATTTCTAAAATATTTAATATCTAATATATAAATACTGATTCACCAACCCACTCCGAAGTTAAGATCAATCAAATGATTCATCAAACTGCTCCAAAGTCCCAATCTAAATCAAATGATTCACTATACACAAAGCTCTGATCTAAATCAAGTGATTCATGAAACCTCTCCAAAATCCTGATCTAAACTAAATGATTCACGAACCCACTCCAAAGTTACGATCAATCAAATGATTCATCAAACCTCTCTAAAGTTTCGATCTAAATCAAATGATTCACGAACCCGCTCAGAAGTTTCGATCTAAATCAAATGATTCACGAACCTGCTCCGAAGTTCCGATCAATCAAATGATTCATCAAACCGATCCGAAGTTCTGATCTAAATCAAATGATTCGCGAAACTAATCTGAAGTTCCAGTCTAAATCAAATGATTCACAAACCCGCTCCGAAGTTACGATCAATCAAATGATTCATCAAACTGATCCGAAGTTCCGATCTAAATCAAATAATTCGCGAAACTAATCTGAACTTTTGATTTAAATCAAATGATTCACGAACCCGCTCCGAAGTTACGATCAATCAAATGATTCTTCAAACCGATCCGAAGTTCCGATCTAAATCAAATGATTCACGAACCTGCTCTGAAGTTCAGATCTAAATCAAATGATTCGCGAAACTAATATGAAGTTTTGATCTAAATCAAGAGATTCACGAACCTGCTCCGAAGTTACGATCAATCAAATGATTCATCAAACCGATCTGAAGTTCTGATCTAAATCAAATGATTCACGAACCCGCTCCGAAGTTACGATCAATCAAATGATTCATCAAACCGATCCGAAGTTCCGATCTAAATCAAATGATTTGCGAAACTAATCTGAAGTTTTGATTTAAATCAAATGATTCACGAACCCGCTCCGAAGTTACGATCAATCAAATGATTCTTCAAACCGATCCGAAGTTCAGATCTAAATCAAATGATTCGCGAAACTAATATGAAGTTTTGATCTAAATCAAGTGATTCACAAACCTGCTCCGAAGTTACGATCAATCAAATGATTCATCAAACCGATCCGAAGTTCTGATCTAAATCAAATGATTCGCGAAACTAATCTGAAGTTCCAGTCTAAATCAAATGATTCACAAACCCGCTCCGAAGTTACGATCAATCAAATGATTCATCAAACTGATCCGAAGTTCCGATCTAAATCAAATAATTCGCGAAACTAATCTGAACTTTTGATTTAAATCAAATGATTCACGAACCCGCTCCGAAGTTACGATCAATCAAATGATTCTTCAAACCGATCCGAAGTTCCGATCTAAATCAAATGATTCACGAACCTGCTCTGAAGTTCAGATCTAAATCAAATGATTCGCGAAACTAATATGAAGTTTTGATCTAAATCAAGTGATTCACGAACCTGCTCCGAAGTTACGATCAATCAAATGATTCATCAAACCGATCTGAAGTTCTGATCTAAATCAAATGATTCACGAACCCGCTCCGAAGTTACGATCAATCAAATGATTCATCAAACCGATCCGAAGTTCCGATCTAAATCAAATGATTTGCGAAACTAATCTGAAGTTTTGATTTAAATCAAATGATTCACGAACCCGCTCCGAAGTTACGATCAATCAAATGATTCTTCAAACCGATCCGAAGTTCAGATCTAAATCAAATGATTCGCGAAACTAATATGAAGTTTTGATCTAAATCAAGTGATTCACAAACCTGCTCCGAAGTTACGATCAATCAAATGATTCATCAAACCGATCCGAAGTTCTGATCTAAATCAAATGATTCGCGAAACTAATCTGAAGTTCCAGTCTAAATCAAATGATTCACAAACCCGCTCCGAAGTTACGATCAATCAAATGATTCATCAAACTGATCCGAAGTTCCGATCTAAATCAAATAATTCGCGAAACTAATCTGAACTTTTGATTTAAATCAAATGATTCACGAACCCGCTCCGAAGTTACGATCAATCAAATGATTCTTCAAACCGATCCGAAGTTCCGATCTAAATCAAATGATTCACGAACCTGCTCTGAAGTTCAGATCTAAATCAAATGATTCGCGAAACTAATATGAAGTTTTGATCTAAATCAAGTGATTCACGAACCTGCTCCGAAGTTACGATCAATCAAATGATTCATCAAACCGATCTGAAGTTCTGATCTAAATCAAATGATTCACGAACCCGCTCCGAAGTTACGATCAATCAAATGATTCATCAAACCGATCCGAAGTTCCGATCTAAATCAAATGATTTGCGAAACTAATCTGAAGTTTTGATTTAAATCAAATGATTCACGAACCCGCTCCGAAGTTACGATCAATCAAATGATTCTTCAAACCGATCCGAAGTTCAGATCTAAATCAAATGATTCGCGAAACTAATATGAAGTTTTGATCTAAATCAAGTGATTCACAAACCTGCTCCGAAGTTACGATCAATCAAATGATTCATCAAACCGATTTGAAGTTCTGATCTAAATCAAATGATTTCGCAAAACTAATCTGAAATTCCAGTCTAAATCAAATGATTCACGAACCCGCTCCGAAGTTACGATCAATCAAATGATTCAAACCGATCCGAAGTTCCGATCTAAATCAAATGATTCACGAACCCGCTCCGAAGTTACGATCAATCAAATGATTCAAACCGATCCGAAGTTCCGATCTAAATCAAATGATTTGCAAAACTATTCTGAAGTTCCGATCTAAATCAAATGATTCGCGAAACTAATCTGAAGTTTTGATCTAAATCAAATGATTTGCAAAACTATTCTGAAGTTTTGATCTAAATCAAATGATTCACGAACCCACTCCGAAGTTATGATCAATCAAATGATTCATCAAACCGATCCGAAGTTCCGATCTAAATCAAATGATTTTGCAAAACTAATCTGAAATTCCAGTCTAAATCAAATGATTCACGAACCCGCTCCGAAGTTACGATCAATCAAATGATTCAAACCGATCCGAAGTTCCGATCTAAATCAAATGATTTGCAAAACTATTCTGAAGTTTTGATCTAAATCAAATGATTCACGAACCCACTCCGAAGTTATGATCAATCAAATGATTCATCAAACCGATTCGAAGTTCTGATCTAAATCAAATGATTTGCAAAACTATTCTGAAGTTCCGATCTAAATCAAATGATTCACAAACCCGCTCCGAAGTTACGATCAAATGATTCTTCAAACCGATCCGAAGTTCCGATCTAAATCAAATGATTCGCGAAACTAATCTGAAGTTTTGATCTAAATCAAATGATTTGCAAAACTATTCTGAAGTTTTGATCTAAATCAAATGATTCACGAACCCACTCCGAAGTTATGATCAATCAAATGATTCATCAAACCGATTCGAAGTTCTGATCTAAATCAAATGATTTGCAAAACTATTCTGAAGTTCCGATCTAAATCAAATGATTCACAAACCCGCTCCGAAGTTACGATCAATCAAATGATTCATCAAACCGATCCGAAGTTCCGATCTAAATCAAATGATTCGCAAAACTATTCTGAAGTTCCGATCTAAATCAAATGATTCAATATCAAATAATATTTATTCCTCCCATGGTGGAAACGTGTTTCCATCCGCTTTACATTTAATTTACAAACACGTTGTGGAAGCAAAATGAGTTGTAAAGCATTTCACACAGCGATAGAGAGGTGTTGATGTACTAAGACTAAGCTCATCTCTGTCTGAACAGGACACTTTCCCTACTCTTAAAGAGGTGACCTATCCTAGCTGGATCAGCGCCATCATCTTCATCCTGGCCGGCATTCCCAGTCTCAGCATCCCAGGAGTCGCCATCATCCGCGCTGTGTGGAAATGTTGCTCAAACGACAAGGACACCAAAGAAGAGGACAGCATTCATGAAAAAGAAATACATGTGAAAACAATAGCATAGATCCTGAGGCTGCAACCAAATTAAGCTCCTTTTTTTATGGATTACATTTAATATGACATTTAATAACTTCAACGACGTCAGATATTGGATTTGTATAAATATACTCACAAGCCTTTTATGCCATGTATATGTATATATAACACTTATGTATAAGAAACTGGCTGCTTTTCCATGATTTTCTCCATTTACCTTATTTAACTATTTGTTATAAATTATTTTAATTTGACATTTTATAATTGAATATATTTTTACAAAGCATTCTGTTCTGATTTGTTTTATTTTAAATGCATTCAATTATTTTACATTTACATTTTATGACACACAAATGCCCACATTCATCATTATTTTAAAAATAAGGCTAATGGAAAATAGATATAAATATTGTACAGTAGCAGAATGATTATTTTTAAAGATTGTGTCTGGACTATAAAACAATAACGATAATTATAGAAATATATTTTTGGTCAAGGATAACAAGAGTTCAATAAATGTTTATATTAAATATTTTATAAAATTATTAATGTATTCATGTGTTAAAGAGATAACTGAATATAACTACAGTATTTTTAGTAGGTATTATTTTGGTAGTATATTTTAGTTTTATTTTAAAATTATTCATATTAATTTTACATTTCATTAATTATTTAACTTTTTGTACGTTTTCGGTTTTGTTTTATTTTAAAATAATTTTAGTCTGACATTTTATAATTTAATATATATTTTAGAAAGCATTCTTTTCTGATTTGCTTTATTTTAAATGTATTAAATGATTTCAATAAATGTATAATGCATGTGTTAAAGAGATAACGGAATATAATTACAGTATTTTTAGTATGGTTTATTTTGGTAGTCTTTATTTTTAAAATATTCATAATAATTTAACATTTTATGATTTATAAAAATTTTTGTACGTTTTCGGTTTTGTTTTAAAATAATTTTAGTCTGACATTTTATAATTTAATATATATTTTAGAAAGCATTCTTTTCTGATTTGCTTTATTTTAAATGTATTAAATGATTTAACATTTACATTTTATGACACAAAAATCCTGCATTCATCATTATATTAAAAATAAGGTTAATAGAAAATAGATATAAATATTGTACAGTAGCCAAATTATTATTTTTACAGATTGTGTCTGGAAGATAAAACAATAACGATAATTATACAGATATAATTTGTCAATACAACAATAACAAGAGTTCAATAAATGTATAATGCATGTGTTAAAGAGATAACGGAATATAATTACAGTATTTTTAGTATGGTTTATTTTGGTAGTCTTTATTTTTAAAATATTCATAATATTTTTAAATGTTATGATTTAATACTTTTTTATATACACTTTCTGTTGTGTTTTATTTTTAAATTATTTTAATCTGGCATTTTATAATTTAATATGTTTGTAGAAACATTCTGTACTGATTTGTTTTACTTTAAATGTATGAATTTTTTTAAGATTTACATTTTATGACACAAATCACACATTCATCATTATTTTAAAAAATAATTTAAAAATTATTAAATATAATAAAAATAATATTGTACAGTAGCAGAATGATTAGTTTTAAAGATTGCATCTGGAAGATAAAACAATAACGATGTTTATAGAGATATAATTGTTCTAATACATCGATAACAAGAGTTCAATAAATGCCCCATATATGTTTATTTTATTAAATTATTAATGTAGGCATGCGTTAATTGGAAACCAGAATATAATTACAGTATTTTTAGTATGTTTTATTTATAGTCTTTATTTTAAAATTCTTTATATCAGTTTTACATTTTATGATTTAATACATTTTTCGTACGTTTTCTGTTTTGAATTGTTTTATTTAACAGAATATAATTGCAGTATTTTTGTGATTAAGCTTTAGCCTTTGTGCATTTGTACTCGCATAGAAATACCTAGAAAACATATAGTTATGTTTTTACCATGGTATTGAGGTGGACCATATTTTCCAGGCACGTGTGTTATCTGCATCATTTCTGGTATGGAGCGTGCTGATATATTGTGCTCTTTGATCTAATAAAGACTTCCTGTGAACTTAAGGACAAGGACAGGCCGATAATCACGTTACATTCCAGTGGACTACAATTTTCGTAATATCTTATCTAACAAACACACAGTACAATACAGGCAGCGTGTGCTAATAAAGATATAATGCAGATCTGAAGGATCCCAAAGACAGGAACAATTTGACTAGTTCCCCAAACCTGATCTGGAATCGGTTTATTTGTATGGAATTAATATTTCACAACATTTACATGTAAACTGTACAGTAAATTGCTTATTTTACATTTTAAATGGACTTGATTAATTTGGACTTAGTTACCAAACTTTTATCAGCTGAGTATGTCTGAGCTTCTGAGATTTTTGGTTAATATTTCAGTAGCAAGAAATTCACATGGTCATATGACAAAAATATTTTGTCATATGTTTTAGCAAGTTTTATTTTGATTGTTTTCATTTTTTATTATTTATTTGAACTTTACATTGTTATCATTTATTGCATTTCAGTGAGTTTTTTTGGAAGTATTTATTTTTACATTTTTGTTATATTTATAATTATATTAATTTTACATTTTATGATTTAATACATTTTTTAAACGTATTCTGTTTTGTTTTATTTTAAATGTATTATTTTTATTTTACATTTTATAACTTTTTTTAATTTGTTTTATTTTAAATGTATTATTATTAATTTACATTTTAAAACATTTTTAAAAAATATTCTGTTTTTTCATTTGTTTTATTTTAAATGTATTAAATTATTATTACATCTGAACCAAATGATTTGCAAACCCGCTTTATAAATAGAGTTTTGTATTTGCAAATCACTTTGTGTGCGTTTTTTTTTTTTTTTTGAAAAGCGAGTTTTTCTTTGCAAACCAGATTGTGTCTGGATTTGTTTGATGAATATTGGCACAAAATTCACTCCATAGCAATTTAAGTAAAAAGTCAAATTCAAGTATTCTTTTTTTATTCTTTTTTTTTTTTTATATAATATAATACATGCTTAGGGTTTTTATTTTAAAATATTTAATTTGACATTTTATTATTTAAATTACATTGTTTTAATTTTGTGTTTTTGTTTAAACTATTAACTACTCAACACTTAACCATGTTTAACAGAAATAAGGCTAGTTAAAAATCCAGGACTTGTTTATGATAGCTTTACAGGATTTTTTTTAAATTATTATTTGCAGAATAAATGTGTCTCTGGTACACTTTACTGTAACTTTGAGGTCTTAAATGTGTCTGAACACTCTGCTCAGTCACCAGCAGGCGGCACTATCACAACAAAACTAACAGTCAGACAATTACATTTATTTACATATATTTAGTAATGAGACACATGTAGTGATGATCTTCAAACTGTCAACATAAATGCTAAAATATATTACATTAAAAAAAACTTGTTTATAATAAAAGTATGCCAAATCAATCTAAAAGAAAAAATCATAATATCACACATTATGATAAAATTTTTTACTCAAGGGTCTTCTATACTTTTTAAAGTGGCTTAAATACATTTTGAATGAAACAAAACTTTTTTCCTCCAACAAATCAAACCTTTAGTTGACTTTATAACTCCATCTGTTCTGCAGAAGGGAATGACAGACGCAATACGAATCAAAACATCAATCTAAATGCACACATACACACATTTTATTCAGCCAAAGCACATTAAACCGATTAAAAGTGACAGTAAATACATTTATAATGTCACAAAAGATTTCCATTTTAAATAAATGCTGTTTTGCAAAATGTTTTATTCATCTGTAAATCCTTAAAAATAAATCCACACAAATATTGGGCCAACATTAATAAACGTAATAAATCAGCATATTACAATGATTTCTGAAGGATCATGTGACACTGAATCCTGCAGTAATGATGCTGAAAAATCAGCTTTGATCACCAAAATAAATTATGGTTTAACAAATATTCACATAGAAAACCACTGTTTTAAATTGTAAAAATATTTCACAATTTTCCTGCAGTTTTGATCAAATAAATGCAGACTTGCTGAGCAGAAGAGACTACTTTAAATTAATAAATATTTTTGTCCATACATCTGCATTTTCTCTCAAACAGAGTTTTGTATTTGCAAATCACTTTGTGTTTGTTTGTAAAGATTGTGTTTGTTTGCAAAAAAATTTATTTGTTTGATGAATATTGGCACAAAATTCACCCCATATTATAGCACTTTTCAAGTACCTCTTTAGGAATACTGCTATTTTCAAGGGTTTTCTAGGCCTTAAGTTTCAAATACAACTTTTAGTGTTTTATTTTAATTGTTTTTTATTTTAAAATATTTTAATTTGCCATTTTATTATTTTATTTGTACACCGTTTTAATGAGATATTTTTGTTATTTTTGTTAACTATTTACTACACAACCATTTTTAACAGAAATAAGACTACATTTTCAAGAATTTTTGATCAAATAAACGCAGCCTTGCTGCCAGAAGAGACTACTTTCAATCAATAAATATTTTTGTCCATACGTCTGCATTTTCTCTCAAATAGAGTTTTGTTTGAAAACCTAGTTTTTCTTTTGCAAACCAGATTGCGTTTATTTGCAAAACGCTGGATTTGTTTGAATATTGGCACAGAATTCACTCCATATTACAGCACTTTTCAAGCTTTACAGGAAAATTCAGTTTGATCACCGAAATAAATTATGGTTTAACAGATATTCACATAGAAAACAGCCGTTTTAAATTGTCAAAATATTTCACAATTTTCCGGTATTTTTGATCAAATAAACGCAGCCTTGCTGAGCAGAAGAGACTACTTTCACTTAATAAACAATTGTCCATACGTCTGCATTTTCTCTCAAATTGTTTTGTATTTACACACCTCTTTGAGTTTTTCCTTTGCAAACCAGATTGTGTTTGTTTGCAAAATGCTGGATTCGTTTGATGAATATTGGCATAAAATTCACTCCATATTATCTCATACCACTTTTCAAGCTTTACAGAAAAATTCAGTTTGATCACCGAAATAAATTATGGTTTAACAGATATTCACATAGAAAACGGCTGTTTTAAACTGTACAAATATTTCAAAATTTTACAGTATTTTTGATCAATAATCGCAGCTTTGCTGAGCAGAAGAGACTATTTTCAATAATTAAATATATTTGTCCATACATCTGCATTTTCACTTAAATAGATTTGTATTTGCAAATCACTTTGCGTTAGTTTGAAAATCAAGTCTTTCCTCTGCAAACCAGATTGTGTTTGTTTGCAAAATGCTGGATTCGTTTGATGAATAATGGCACAAAATTCACTCCATAATATAGCACTTTTCACCTCTTTAGGAATACTGCTATTTCAAGGGTTTTCCAGACCTTAAATTTCAAATACATCTTTTAGTGTTTTATTTTAATAGTTTTTTATTTTAAAATATTTTAATTAAATTTATTAATTTGTACACTTTTTTAATTTGATATTTTTGTTAACTATTTACTACTCAAAATGCTGGATTTGTTTGATAAAAGCACTTTTCAAGCTTGACAGTAAAACTCATTTTGATCACTGAAATAAATTATGGTTTATCAGATATTCACATAGAACACAGCTGTTTTAAATTGTAAAAATATCTAAAAAATTTCCAGTATTTTTGATCATCAAATAATCGCAGCTTTGCTGAGCAGAAGAGACTACTTTCAGCAATTATTAAAAAAAACAGATCGATGCTGAACTTCTGATTAAGTAAACATGTACATACATACTTAAAAGTGAAATTTACAAGTCTTTATTCTCTTATTGTCCATCTAATGAGTGCTGGCTTTTCTTTTGATAGTAAATTACGGATGATAACAGATATTATGGAGCTCGCTATCAGTGACTCAGCGAGGAAGACAAGGTCTAAACCTGGCCTTGTTTAGAGTAAAACCGGTGAGGTCACGAGCAGCCGAGCATCTGGCAAACCGAGTTAGTGACCTAAAATATTCAGTGTCTGTTCATTAATCCAGTCTTCATGCATTCACTCTGATTAACCTCCGTCTGCTAATTGAGCTGCTACAACAGTCAATCAGAGTCAGATGATTTACTGAAGTAAACTGCTCGTAATACCATTTCCAAAGTGTTTTTGTGCTTCCCATTACGAGAAAGGACTTTGTTTTTAGCCGAATTATATAAAAACATAATGAGGACTATAAAATATTACAGCTGGAGCAACCTTTGCATCTTGGTTTTTACAATGAAAACAGGGATTTAGGAAGGGAGTTACACATTAAACTGCAGCCCAGAGCTGTGCAATTGCATTTTAAACGAATGCATAAATTATACGCCCCGCTTCTGGTTAGTTCTGTGAGTATATAACCCACCCGCCACACGTGCAGGACACACAATCGCATCAGGATGGACACGACCAGCATCACCAGCGGAGCCTCCAGCGCTCAAGATCGGCCCAAATGGGACAATAAGGTCCAGTATCTGCTGACCTGCATCGGGTTCGCCGTGGGACTCGGGAACGTCTGGAGATTTCCGTACCTTTGCCAGATCTACGGAGGAGGTGACTGGATTTCAGCTTATAAATATGGATTTGAGTGCTCTTATATATAATGGTTTGTTGGACAAACTCTGAGGAATCTGAGGGTGCAAAAAAAATCTAAACGTGTGCACTGAGAAACAAACAGGATTTACGTTGACATTTTCGTTCAGAAATTGGTTAAATGTCACAATAATTGCACATAAACAAGCAAACACAAGGAACTAAACGGGACATTTTGAAGTAGAACGAATGAAACAGGATTTTCTAGTAAAATTTAAACCAATAATCTTAAAAATAGTTTTTTTTCAGTGTTCAGTGGATGTCCGCTTGTTGTTTTTGACAGACAGAAACAATTTCAAAAATGCTTACCTAATTTTATATTTTGTTAGGATCTAAAAAATCTAAATGTTGAGGAAATCACTGAGAAACAAACAGGATCTACGTTGACATTTTCGTTCAGAAATTGATGGTTTAATATCCCAAATTGGAAAGGAATTGAACTAAACGTGACATTTTGAAGTAGAACGAATGAAACAGGATTTTCTAGTAAAATGTACACTAATAATCTTAAAAAAATTTTTTTTTCAGTGTTCAGTGGATGTCCATTTGTTGTTTTTGACAGACAGAAACTAATTTCTACTTCAAAAATGCTTCTAAAATATATTTGAATAATATAAATAAATAAATATATGTGTATTTGAAAACATTTCATATTTTATTTTATATTATTTTATATTTTGTTAGGATCTAAAAAATCTAAAATGTTGAGAAAATCAACTTGTGCACTAAAAAACAAACAGGATTTACGTTGACATTTTCCTTCAGAAATTGGTTAAATGTCACAATAATTGCACAGAAACGGCAAACACAAGGAACTAAACGGGACATTTTGAAGTAGAATGAATGAAACAGGATTTTCTAGTAAAATTTACACCAATAATCTTAAAAATAGTTTTTTTCAGTGTTCGGTGGATGTCCATTTGTTGTTTTTGACAGACAGAAACAATTTTCAACTTCAAAAATGCTTCTAAAATTTATTTGAATAATATAAATAAATAAATATATGTGTATTTGAAAACATTTTATATTTTATTTTATATTATTTGATATTTTGTTAGGATCTAAAAAATCTAAATGTTGAGAAAAATCAACTTGTGCACTAAAAAACAAACAGGATTTACGTTGACATTTTCGTTCAGAAATTGGTTAAATGTCACAATAATTGCACATAAACTGCAAACACTGAATGTGACATTTTGAAGTAGAACAAATGAAACAGGATTTTCTAGTAAAATTTACACCAATAATCTTAAAAATAGGTTTTTTTCAGTGTTCGGTGGATGTCCGTTTGTTTTTGACAGACAGAAACAATTTCAAAAATGCTTCCAAAATTTATTTGAGTAATATAAATAAATAAATATATGTGTATTAGAAAACATTTGATATTTTATTTTATATTATTTGATATTTTGTTAGGATCTAAAAAATCTAAATATTGACAAAAATCAACGTGTGCACTGAGAAACAAACAGGATTTACGTTGACATTTTCGTTCAGAAATTGATGGTTTAATATCACAATTGCAAAGAAACGGCAAACACATGGAATTAAACATGACATTTTGAAGTAGAACGAATGAAACTGGATTTTCTAGTAAAATGTACACCAATAATCTCAAAAAAAAAAAATAGTTACCACAAGCTAATGGTTTGTATTGTTTGTTAGGATCTAAAAAATCTAAATGCTGAGAAAATCAACTTGTGCACTTAAAAACAAACAGGATGTATGTTGACATTTTCGTTGAGAAATTAATAGTTAAATTTCACAATAATTACAAACATAAGGCAAACGCATTGAAATTTTGAAGCAGAATAACCAATAATCTCCAAAAAAATATTTTTTACAGCATTCTGTGGACCTCCACTGCTTGTTTTTGACAGATAAAAACAATTTCAACATCCAAAATGCTTACATATTTTTATTTAAATAACATTATATAATATTTATTTTACATTTATTTGTACTTTATATAATTTTATATCATATTTGATATTTTTATGTCTTAAGTTAACATATAATATCTCAAAATATATGTCAAAAACAACAACAAAATTACTAAAATTGTAACTAAATTAACAAAATTTAACATGAAACGAATACATTTAAAAAAACTAATTCAAAATATTAAATATTTTGTTAACAAGCAATATACTTATTTGCAGCTCCTTTCATTTTAAACAAGTTAATAAAATACAATTGCTCATTGTTTGCATTATTTTTTGCATTAAGTGCATTAATTTTAACACATGAGAACATTTTTAAACATGAACTAACAATAAGCTATATATTTCTTTATGGCAATATTTATTTTTATGTTAGTTAATGTAAATATTGTTGATTGTTCCTGTTCACAGTGCAGACGTTAACATAAGCATTAATAAACGCTGTATTGTTCATTGTTAGCTCTACTAAATAATACATTTATTAATTAAACAATGAACCCTTTCAGTAAAGTGTTATAAAACACTTTATAACTGAGGCTATAACTGAGGCTATAAAATAATAAATCAAAAGGTATTAATCAAATCAATTGTGATAAATGCTCTTCATATCAATACTATTTACAGCTGTGCTTCAATATAAAATCGATAACAAAAAAAAAAATGTGATAACAAAACAGTGTTATGAAATGCAGTTCTACATAGCATTTGCCTTTGTTTATGAATTTCATCCAAAGTCACGTATAAATAAGGAACAAAAAGAATTTGTCAAATAAACCTATAAACTGTTGGCATTTATACAATACAACAGCAGATTTATTACAGAACTAGATTAAGAAAAAGAAATTTTGGTATTTCAGTATTTTAATCTCACAATTTGCAGGTTCTTGGACCAGAAAGAACAGAAAATTATTATCAAAATAGTATTAAATTTTAATTAGAATGGAATTAAAAATGTGATATATATATATATATATATATATATATATATATATATTTATTATATATATTTCTTTTTTTTATTATTATTATTATTATTTCTTTTTTATTTATTTATGCATTTTATCCAAAATGACTCAAATAAAAAGGAACAAATAAAAGGGAACAAAAGCAAAAGAAATTATTATTATTATTATTATTATTATTATTATTATTATTATTATTATTATTATTATTACTACATGTAATTTGGATTCCAAAAATCTTCTTATTTTTTAATGCTCATAATCAGGTTAAAGTTACATTTTAATGGATTACCTGATTAAATATTAACGCAATGGCAGTAAATCTTTCATAAGTCATTGATTCTGAAAGGGTGTGTAATGTCATTGTAGTTGTCATTTAATGTTTATCCATGTAATGCAGGGATTCCCAAATGTTTTCACTACTTGTGCAGACTTTTAAATGATTAGGGATTTAAAAATCACACTTGTATATAGAATGAGAAATTAGTATATTATATTACCAGCCTCTTTTCTAATTTTACTCTTTAAAAAAAGGACTTTTAGACTTATACTCAATTCATTTACTTACTGCTTGTTTTCATTCACTAGCTTCTCTCTATATAATTAACAAAAAACGAAGGCCTGTGAGACTTTTCTTTTTTATTCTATTTATTATATCATTTTTTAAAATTCCCTTGATTTGAATTGCTTCCGTTGTCCTTGTTTGTAAGTCGGCTAAAAAAAATGTAATGTATTTTCATTCTCTTTGCTTTTTTATGTATGATACATTTAATGGTACGTTAGTTTAAAAAGTAATCTAAAAGTAGTCAGAATGCAAGTAAATGAGCAACCTAGATTACATTACATTACTCGTTTTCATCATGGAGTCTTTCACAATATTGTAACGCATTACTTCAAAGTAACTTTCCCCAACACTGTATCAGTATTTGAAGAGTCAGATCTGAAGGTTGTGGTTTTGTTCCGTGTCAGGTGCGTTCCTGATCCCGTACCTGGTCGCGCTGGTCTTCGAGGGTCTGCCGCTGCTGTATCTGGAGCTGGCCATCGGTCAGAGTCTGAGGAAGGGCAGCATCGGCGTCTGGCACTCCATCTCTCCTGTGCTGGGCGGCGTCGGTGAGTGAAACACAGACCAAACCACTGCAAACACATCAAACTGCATGTTACCCTCTTAAAAATAAAGGCGCTTTAAAAGGTTCCTCACAGCGATGCCATAGAAGAACCATTTTTGGTTCCACAAAGAACCATTCAGTCAAAGGTTCTTTAAAGAACCATCTCTTTCTTACCTTTTACTGGTATGGTATCAGTACCTAAAATTCGGTGTCGGTACCCAACGGACAAAACACTTCATTGGAAAAGTAAGCCAAAAAGAGGTTAGTTCGTTTAAATGTTCCCTCTTTAAATTTACTTTCACGTTCAAATAAGTGGCAATTTGGTCTCAAGCAATTGTTCATTTGCGTTTTCCTCCTTTCTTCGCTTTCCTTCGCTTTTGAAAAAAGCAACCTGCGCATTTTACTTTCACTTTCAAATTAGCGCCAATTCATTGTCAAGCAATTGTTCATTTGGGTTTTCCTCTTTTCTTCGCTTTCCTTCGTTTTTGAATAAAAGCAGTGTGCATTTTACCTTTACTTTCAAATTATTGCC
The DNA here is from genome assembly GCA_033026305.1 of Cirrhinus molitorella. Taxonomy (NCBI): domain Eukaryota; kingdom Metazoa; phylum Chordata; class Actinopteri; order Cypriniformes; family Cyprinidae; genus Cirrhinus; species Cirrhinus molitorella. Next base: position 36,681,642 of record CM065131.1, on the reverse strand, counting down.
AATTCAGTAGCAAGCAATTGTTCAATTTGGGTTTTCCTCGCTTTTGAATAAAAGCGCTCTGCGCATTTTACTTTCACTTTCAAATTAGCGCCAATTAAGTGTCAAGCTATTGTTCGTTTGGGTTTTGCTCGTTTCTTCGCTTTCCTTTACTTTTGGAAAAAAAACGGCCTGCGCATTTTACTTTCACTTTCAAATTAACGTCACTTCAGCACCAAGCAATTTTTCGTTTGTGTTTCCTCGCTTTCCTTCGCTTTTGAATAAAAGCGCTGTGCACATTTTACTTTCACTTTCAAATTAGCACCACTTCAGTGTCAAGCAATTGTTCGTTTGCGCTTTCCTCTTTTCCTTTCTTTCCTCCGTTTTTGAAAAAAAGCAACTTTGGGTTTTTCTCTTTTCCTTCGCTTTTGAATAAAAGCAACCTGCGCATTTTACTTTCACTTTCAAATAAGCGGCAATTCAGTGTCAAGCAATTGTTCGTTCGGATTTTCTTGTTTTCTTTGCTTTTTAATAAAAGTGCTGTGTGCATTTTACTTTCACTTTCAAATAAGCGTCAATTCAGTGCCAAGCAATTGTTCGTTTGGGTTTTTCTCTTTTCTTCGCTTTTGAATGACATGCACATTTTACTTTGACTTTCAAATTAGCGGCAATTCGGCGTAGATTCGATTCAAGCAACAACAACATACAAGTCAGAACTTTTATTAACAAAACGAATAAAAATACACCATGTTATATATCTGATATAAAGAAATTACTTAGGCTACACAAAGTTTAAATAGCCTAGGTATAAAAAAAACACTGTGGAACCACATAAACATAAATAAAGAAACAAACATTTAAAAAACATCCAAAATGACCATAGATAAACAGCAAATGACAACAGGCTCTTCAAAAAAACAGACGCTTTTCTGCCATCGTTTTGTCTTTGTCACTGTCAGCTTGACTCACTCTCCTCACTTGATTCTGCATATTTTACAGACAGAAACCACATGTGTGAAGTTCATAAACAAACTCTGGCTTGACAAAGCCTTGTTTGAAAGTTTGAAATAAGCTTCAAGTTTAAAGTCTTCACTTAAAGTCAAACATGGCTTTTAGTTTTTGTAGCGTTCTGTGATTTTCCACAACTGAAGGTTTTATTGTTTTGCCGGATTGTGTTTCTGCATATCAAAGATTTTATGAGCTCATAAAGGCATTATTGAGTTATTACCGTATGATTGTGGTTGTGTTGGCAGGCGTGGCGTCGATGATCATCTCATTGCTGGTGGGATTGTTTTATAACACCATCTTGGCCTGGGTTCTCTGGTACTTCTTTCACTCGTTTCAGGAGCCGCTGCCCTGGAGTCAATGTCCGGTCAACGATAACAAAACAGGTACTTAGAGACAAAACACATCAGGAACACGTGCAGCTCATACTGGAGAACAAATATGACATTTTTTGACAAGTGCTTTATGACAATTAAGCACATTTACTAGAAGGATGACACTCAGACAGGAAGTAATGAAAGTTAAAAAAGGCAGAGCAATACTCAAAGATAGCCAAGAACATGTCTTATAAAATAAACTATACAATACATAAAAATATTAAAGAAAAATATAAATAAATACAGGGACACATATGAAGAGCATATAAAAATATAAATGAATAAAAAAAACAAAAAATACAATACAATGAAGAGAAAATAAATATGAAATATTTTATAAAGTAAATACAAATATAAATACTTAAAAATAAATATAAATGATTACAAGGATACATAAAATATAGTTAAAAAAATTAAAAGCATATAGAAAAATAAATAAATAAAAATACACAAAATAAATACAGAAACAAAGCATAGTAAATAAAATAATTATAAAATATATAAAAAAAAAAATCTGAGTCATATTTCTAACCATAATAAAAACAAAATAAATTAATAAATAAATGAAATATAAAGTATAATAAACTGAAGGAATATTTTTTTAATAAATACAGGGATATATAAAAACACACATAAATAAAAGAAAATATAAAATGTACATTACAATGAAGAGAAAATAAAAATACAAATAAAATATACAAAATATAGTAAATTAAATATTTATTTACTAGATTTACAAGATATATATATATAAATCTGAGTCATATTTCTAACCATACTATATTCTAACCATAATAATAGAAGAAAAAAATAAATGTACAATGAAAAGAAATTAAATATGAAAAAAAGTTAAATAGTAAATACAGAAATACATATAAATACAGAAATACATTACTATTGTAAAAATACAATAGTAAATACAGAAAATATAGTAAATAAAAAATTATAAAGTATAAATAAATAAAATCAAAGTCATATTTCTAATATTTTTCTAATTATTTTCCATAATAAAAACATACATTAATGTATATATAAATACATACATTATTTAGTTTAATTAAATATTAATTATAATGAAGTAAATGAATAAAAACAAAATCAATGTAAATAAATACAGGGATATATAATATAAATATATAATACATATACAAATATAAAATATATATATATATATATATATATATATATATATTTCTAACCATAATAAAAACAAAAATAAATAAATATACAGTATAATAAAGTAAATAAATTAAATTGCATAGTAAATTGCATATTTTTGGATGTATAATAAAAAAATATAGAAATAAATAAAAGAAAAGAAACATAAAAAATATAAACAAACCACTAAAAAGTAAATATAAATCAACATATAAAAATAAAATAAGAATAAAAAATAATAAATATAAATGAAATACATTTAAAATAAATATTAAAGAACAATATTAACTCATATTTGTTGATCCCCAAGTGTGTGAGTTGCTGTTATATGTGGGTTTGTGTCTTGTAGGTTATCTGGAGGAGTGTGTGGCCAGCACACCAGTGAACTACTTCTGGTACAGACAGACGCTGAACATCACTCCAGACATCGAGGAGAGCGGCTCGCTGCAGTGGTGGCTCGTCGTGTGTCTGGCCTCGGCCTGGAGCATCGTCTACATCTGCTTCATCCGGGGCATCGAGACCATCGGCAAGGTGAGACCAACTATCCTGAAAACAACAGGCCTTTAACATGCCATCCATATATATATATATATATATATATGACCCTGGACCACAAAATCAGACATAATCTGAAAGCTGAATAAATAAGCTTTCCATTGATGTAGGTTTGTTGGGATAGGACAATATTTGGCATATATTTGAAAATCTGGAATCCGAAAGTCTGAAAAACTAAATATTGAGAAAATTGCTTTTAAAGTTGTCCAAATGAAGTTCTTAGCAATGCATATTACTAATCAAAAATTTAGTTTTGATTTATTTACGGTAGGAAATTGACAAAATATCTTCATGGAACATGATATTTACTTAATACCCTAATGATTTTTGGCATAAAAAGAAAAATATATAACTTATACTGTTTGTGCATTTGAAGAATTGTTATTTTAACTTAATATTTTTCAACTAAAATCATACTCAACAAAAATCCAAGTTTTGAATGTTACCATGTTATTACTGCACTTTTTATTCATTAAGAAATTGAGAAATCCTTTGAAATTTCAAATTACGCATGAACCGCACCAAAAAAACAATGATGTAAAATATACATATATTTTTGTCAATACTGACGAGAAATCTTATTTGAATATATAATTGCATGAAATTTCTAAAAACACACAATCTGAGAATTATTAACACCATTGTAATGAATGGAATTTAATTAAATTATGAAACCTACAGATAGTTTTTTTTATTTCAAAACAAATATTACTCAAATTATAAAATAAACATTTATTTTACTTGCATAAACTTCAGTTTTACGCTGCAAAAAGTCTCTTATGCTCAAAGTTTTATTTTATTAAAAATACAGAAAAATCTGTAATATTATGAAATATTATTGCAATCCAGTATAACAGTTTTTTAATTGAATAACCTTAAAATATAAAAAATAACAGGTTACAAAACAAAACAAAACAAAAAAAAATTATATATATATATTAATGATTTCTGAAAAATCGTGTGACACTGAACACTGCAGAAATATTGCTGAAAAATTCAGCTTTGCATCACAGGAATAAATTATTTTTTTAAGGATATTAAAAGTAGAAAACCACCATTTTAAATTGCAATAAAGTTTTCACAATATTTGTTTTTTTTTCTGTATTTTTAATTAAATAAACTGTCTCGATGAGCAGAAAAGTCTCCTTTAAAAAGCATTAAAAATCTTTTGAGCGGCAGTGTGCAATTTCATATTTATCAACAAAACTTTGTCTAAATGTGTGTGAGATATAAGGAAAAGACTAAATATATTTACAAACATTTTTTTAACCCTAATATAAAGTATTTCTGACACCTAAAAGGAGCTCAATACGAACACATAACATGTTATATCTCTAAAATAACAACTGCAAAAAATCTGAAAAAAATAAATGATGTGTATTTTGAACGTCTTAAAGCACCTGCAAAGTTTCGTTCATTTACTAAAAACTATGCATCGTTTAGAAAATTTTCTAAAATGACTCAAATGCATTATGTCTGTGTTGCAGGCTGTGTACGTGACAGCGACGTTTCCATACCTGGTGTTGACCATCTTTCTGGTGCGGGCCCTCACGCTGCCTGGGGCCACAGACGGGCTCCTGTACCTCTTCACTCCAGACGTGAGTCTCTCTCACACACGTATGTGATCGCAGACGAGCAGCTTCACGTGTTTCATGCGTTATCTTGTCTCTGCAGTGGACGCTGCTGATGGATCCTCAGGTTTGGCTGGACGCTGCCACGCAGATCTTCTTCTCTCTGTCTCTGGCCTTCGGAGGACTCATCGCCTTCTCCAGCTACAACCCCAAAAAGTATGTAGTACAAAAAGTACAACTCACTCTAAACAACTCTAAAGTCTTAATATTAGAGATGCAGCCCAAATTAGTATGTGAGAGAGACTTGTGCAGAAATAATGCAAAACAAATGAGTGCAACAGCCCTCGCAGTAGGGATGTCAATTTTTTTTTCCCATTTTGAATATTTCAAAATTCAAAATTCTGTCCAAATGTGTGTGAAATGTAAGGAAAAGGCTTAATATATTTACAAACATTTTTTAACACTAATATAAAGTATTTCAGACACCTAATAGAGCTCCTTACAAACCCGGGTCAAAAATGACCCGAACACAAAACGTGTTATATCTCTAAAATAACAACTGAAAAAAATCTGAAAAAAATATATGATGTGTATTTTGAGCATCTAAAAGCATCTGCAAAGTTCTGTTAATTTACTAACAACGATGCATTGTTTAGAAATTTTTCTCTCTCTTGCGGGTCAAAATGTAGAAATTTTTCGCATGATCGGTCGGTCAGTCTGCTGATTCTATAGGGCTGTCAATTTTTTTTCTAATTTTGAATATTCGTCAAATTTTAAATACCGCATTGACCCGAATATAAGACCAGAGTTTTTTTTTTTTTTCTTGGAAATACATCTGAAAAAAATATATATATATGTTTGTCTTATATTCATATTTCCGTATGTTTAATCAAATAAACGCAGCCTTGATGAGAAGAGAAGTCTCCTTTAAAAAGCACTAAAAATCTTTTGAGCGGCTGTGTACATTTCCATATTTATCAACAAAATTCTGTCCAAATGTAAGGAAAAGGCTTAACATATTTACAAACATTTTTTAACACTAATATAAAATATTTCTGAAACCTAATGGAGCTCCATACAAACCTGGGTCAAAAATTGTTTAGAAATTTTTCTCTCTCTTGCGGGGCAAAATTCAGAAATTTTTCACGTTTGGTCGTTCAGTCTGCTGATCAGTTAGATTTTTTATGATTTTTTCTTTTAAAAAAAGTTTGAGGCCGCATTTATTTGATCAAAAACACTGAAAAAGCTGTAATATTTTGAAATATTATTTCAATATAAAATAGCTGATTTCTATGTGAATATATTGTTGTAATGTAATTTATTCCTATATAATATATATATATAATTATAATTAATATTTTGTTGGAACCTGTGGTGATTTTTTTTTTTTTTAAAAACTAAAAAGTTCAAAGGAACAGCATTTGTTTAAAATAGAAATTTTTTGTAACAAACTGGTTGTAACAAATTGGTGGAATTTTTATTATTATTTTTTAATTATTGTAAAAAAAAAAAAAAGTTTCCTACTTTTTTTTTTTATGTATCCAAATTATATATTTGTTTATTATTATTTTATGGACATTTACTGGATTTATTGATTAATTTATGTTGTATTTCTAGAATAAATGTCTGAAGGATCGTGTGACACTGAAGACTAAAACAATGATGCTAAAAAATTCAGCATTGAATCACAGGAATAAAATATATCTTAAAATATATTACAACAGAAAAACATTACTTTAAACTATAATAATATTTCACAATTTTACTGTGTTTTTAATGTATTTTTGATCAAGTCTGTGAGCATAAGAAACTTCTTTAAAAAATCATCACTTTTGAAAGGCAGTGTATCCGAGTTAGAATGTCAAATTAACTAATACAAAATATGCATCAGAAAGTATCATCACATTTATTTTTTAATAAAACAAGCATCCAATATAATGAATTATATATGACACTAACAGTTTAAAATGCATTTCTACATAATAAAGGTGTCTCTGTGTGTGTTTCTGTCAGGAATAACTGTGAACGGGACGCTCTGGTTGTTGGGATCATTAACAGCGCCACGTCTCTCTACGCTTCCATTCCCATATTCTCCATCCTGGGCTTTAAAGCCACAAGCAACTTCAACTCCTGCATTAACAGGTGAAGAACATGATTCATTGGATTATTCATGAACACATGAGCTATAATGAGTCATGAAGGTTTGAGTGACAGGGTTTGTGTATTCTGTTGCAGTAACATCTTGGATCTGACCAACGCTTTTGACATCGCCGAAAAAAACATCACGATTGAGAATTACGACAACTGGTTAATGCATCTGAACTCCAGCGATCCTGAGAAAGTCTCCAGTCTGAATCTCAAATCCTGTGACCTACAGAACTTTCTGGATCAGGTAAAGACTAGATTCCTGAAACATAAGGCAGTTCAGATTCACTTTCCACACAATTATATTTACTTATTTTGCTTGTGAGCAGGAAACGGTGTATTTTTGAATTTAAAAAAACAGCAATTATTTAAAATGTAAATCTTGTAACGTTATAAATGTTTTTACTGTCACTTTTAATCAGTTTCATGCGTTCATTGATGAATAAAAGGATTAATTTCCTCTGCCTTGAAATAACACTTTCCAAAATTAAATCAAACGAAAAATGAAAAAGAATAATTAAAAACAATAAAATAATAATAGTTAAATAATTATATATTTTAATTATACATTTAAAAAAAATATATATAATTGTTACATTACTTGGGGGGGGAGCATATATACAAAATACAAAATAAAACAATAAATAAAAAGAATTTTAATAAAAGTGATTAAAATAAATAAATTAATTAATTAAAATGCTAAATTAAAATCTCCCCCAAGAAGCTCAAAAGGAAAAGGATGGCGGTCTTAAAAAGCACTTGAACTTCATTTTTCAAACAGTTAATTAGAGAAGGTTTCTCAATTTGGGGTTTGTAAGTTGATGAAAATACCTAAAATTAATAATTAAATATTTTGTATAAAAAAAAACTAATTATATATATATGGTTCAGTCATCTACCCATCTGAAAAGCTTGAAGCCCCTCAAAGGAGCTTAAATCAAAAACGTAAATAGAAAGTCAATTAAAGTTAATTAAAGCTGGGTTTCTCATTAATAAAATCATAAAAATATAATAAATACAAAACCACTACATTTTCAATACAGCATAAAAAAGCTAAATTAAAATAAATTATTTTGTAATAGAAAAAAACACTTACTAATGTTTAATTAAAATGAAAAAATAAAATAAAAATAAAACACAACATTAAAAAAAATACACAATGTTTTAAAAAAATCTAAATAACATGCTCACTAATATATATATATATATATATATATATATATATATATATATTTAATTAATTTATTTTTTTTCATTAAAAACAAAACTCTGATGTAAAATTAATGAAAACGAAAATAAAAAATGTGAATAAAAACACCAAATTAACTACAAATATATAAAAGGTAAGACTTTGTTTCTTATCAAGTAACAATCTATAAAACCAGGAGTTCCAATGAAAATGAAAATAAAATAATAAAATAAAAACACAATATTAAAAAAAACCACAATGTTTAAAACAATCAAAATAAAATGCTCACTAAAATTAATTACATAATTTAATTTTGAATTATATATATATATATATATATATATATATATATATTTTTTTTATTAAAAACAAAACTCTAATGAAAAATTAAAAGCTTTAATAAAAACTAAAAGAATAATTAAAAAAGAATAAAAACACCAAATTAAATAAAATTATATAAAAGATAAGACTTTGTTTCTTATCAAGTAACTATCTATAAAACCAGGAGTTCCAATGAAAAATTAAAATAAAATAAAAAACATAAAAAAAAAACACAATGTTGAAAAAAATCTAAATAAAATGCTCACTAAAATTAATTATATAATTTAATTTTGAATTATATATACATAATAATAATAATAAAAATAAATAAAAACACCAAATTAACTACAATTATATAAAAGATAAAACTTTGTTTCTTATCAAGTAACTATCTATAAAACCAGGAGTTCCAATGAAAAATTAAAATAAAAAAAAAAACATAAAAACACACAATGTTGAAAAAAATCAAAATAAAATGCTCACTAAAATTAATTATATAATTTAATTTTGAATTATATATACATAATAATAATAATAATAATAATAAAAATAAATAAAAACACCAAATTAACTACAATTATATAAAAGATAAAACTTTGTTTCTTATCAAGTAACTATCTATAAAACTGTCTGAGAGTCTGTGCAGTGGATGAAACAGCGCTGTATGTGTCTTACCCAGAGTGCTTCAGGAACGGGTCTGGCGTTCATCGTGTTCACGGAGGCTGTGACAGAGATGCCGGGCTCCCAGGTTTGGGCTGTGCTCTTCTTCGTCATGCTCTTCAGTCTGGGTCTGTCCTCCATGTTCGGCAATCTGGAGGGAGTCCTGACGCCGCTGCTGGACCTGCATCTGGTGCCCTCATGGATGCCCAAAGAGCTCTTCACAGGTACCACACAAACACCTCATTAACACAGCATGGAAACGAGGGGCTTCACGTGTTCATGAGCCCATGTCCTTGTAGGTCTGATTTGTTTGCTGAACTTCCTGGTGGCGCTGATCTTCACGCTGGGATCTGGGAACTACTGGCTGGAGATCTTCAACAGTTACGTGGGCTCCATCCCGCTCCTCGTCATCGCCTTCTGCGAGCTCGTCGGCGTCGTTTACTTCTACGGAATGAAGCGGTGAGGAAATTCATTTCGACGTAACAGAATCTGAAAAACAGCCTTTTCAAAAACTTCACTTGAGAAGGGCTTCTCATTAATAAAAGCATAAAAATATAAATAAATAATTTAAAACAAAAACGATAAAGTTTAACAGTAAATTTTAAACAAAGCATAACATTTTTTAATTAAAATAAATTATTTTGCAATTGGAAAAAAAATAAACTGAATGCTTAAGTAAAATGTAAAAATAAGACACTAAACATTACATAAAAATTTAAAACCAAAAAAACTAAAATTCTTACTAAAATTAATTAAATCATTACTGTAATGCTAAAAATGTCAAAGTAAAACACTAAAAACATATAAAAGCAAAATTACAATAGTATATGAACAAAAAAAAACAATAAAGAATTTGAACAACAATCAAAATAAAACACTAAACACTGAATAAAAATGGCAGAATTAACAATTGTTATACATAAAAAACAGTATCTAAAAATGAATTTAATTTAAAAGGTTATTTAATTTGATCAAAAGAAAAAACGGAAATAAAAATGTACAAAATATAATTCAAATATAAACATATATATATATATATATATATATATATATATATATATAAACTTAATCAATGTAGAAAATGTAAAACAAATATCAAAATAAAAATCAATAACTAAAAATGAATAAAAATGTACAAAATATAAATAAATATATATATATATATATTCATGAAAACATACGTTTATAAATATAAAATAATGATAAATGTAAAAACAAATATCAACATAAAAACAAAACACTAAAATGAATAAAACACTAACAATTATTTAAAATTGACCAAATATTAAAAAAACAAACCTATATATTTTCGTTAATAAATATGAAAACGGGTTTATAAATTTAAAATAACTAAACATTCAATCAATAATTTTAAAAATGTTACTAAAATTAAAAAAACTAACATGAATAAAACACTAAAAGTGAATAAAAATGTACAAAATATAATTAAAAAATATAAACAGACACACATACATACACATATACATATATGTTATAAATGCATGTTTATTAATATAAAACAACTAGAAATTTTATCAGTAATTATAGAAATTAAAACAAGTATCTAAAATATATATATATATATATTTTTTTTACAATTTTAAAACATCAAATCAAAATAAAACTTACCAAAAATCTAATAAAAATGTAAAATAAAAAAGCTTATCAAAATAAAACACTACTTGTTTTAAATCTTTAAAATGTAAAAAAAAAAAAGAAATTAAAATATAACACCTTAAAATATACATATAAGAGACAGTTTAAAATATAAAAACCTTACAATTAAAATCAATATTTTAAAAATAAAAGCCAAAAAATGTAAAAAAAAAAAAAAAACGAATCAAATGTTAAACTTTTAAAATAAATCAAATAAATTAAAATCAAATGTTTACTAAATATTTTATTTGTTTATGTGCATGTCACATGACCATTAATTGATATCAGAGAAGCATGAACATGTGAATGTGGTGTTAAATTGTTGACAAAATCAATTGTTTGGGAAGAAGTATCAGATCGTACATCAAGAAAGATGCATCTAATAAACATCAGTGAATGTGCAAAACACAGGCTAAAACTGAGCGATGGCTCTTTGTGTTTCAGGTTCGGTGACGATATCGAGTACATGACGGGCCACCGGCCAAACCTGTTCTGGCGCGTCTGCTGGATGGGCATCAGTCCTGCCCTGCTGGGGGTGGTTCTGGTGGCATACATCGTGGTCCAGGTCCAGAAACATCCCACATATGCCACCTGGAACCCAAAATACGTGAGTCTGAAACACATCCACATACAACATGCGCAACCAGATCAAAAAAAAAAACAAAAAAAACAAAAAAACTTTGTTGGCTTGAGAAAGCTGGACCAGAAAGATTGAAAACGTTTTAATAAGTTTAAAAAGTTTAGAAAGTTTAAAACGTTTAAAAAGTTTTAAAAGTTAGACGGTTTTAAGTCTGAAATAGTTTGACGTTTAAAGTCGTTTTAAAAGCTTCATGTTCGATAGATAGCAAGTTACTAACATGTTTCTAGCATGAATAACATATTACTAGCATGTTGTTAGCATGTTACTAGCTAGCATGCTTTGCAAGGTATAAGTTTGAAGGTTGTCTGAAGTAGTTTGAAGTTTAAAGTAGTTTTAAAACCTTAATGTTTGATAGATAAAAGTTACAAGCATGTTTCTAGCATTATTAGCATGTTACTAACATGTTGTTAGCATGATTAGCATGTTTTAAACATGATTAGCATGTTGCCAGCATGATTAACAAGTTACTATCATGTTTCCAGCATGACTAACATGTTACTAGCATGTTGTTACCATGATCTGCAAAGTTACTAGCATGCTGTTAGAATGTTTCTACCATGATTAGCAAGTTACTAGCATGTTGTCAGCATGATTAGCAAGTTATCATGATTAGGATGTTGTTAGCATGTTTCTAACATGATTAGCATGCTTCTAGCATGGTTAGAAAGTTACTAGTATGTTGCTAGCATGCTTACCACGTTACTAACATGTTGGCAGCACATTTCTAACAAAATTAGCATGTAACTTGCATGCTGTTAGAATGTTTCTAGCATGATTAGCAAGTTACTAGCATGCTGTTAGAATGTGTCTAGCATGATTAGCAAGTTACTAGCATGTTGCTAGCATGATTAGGAAGTTACTATCATGATTAGGATGTTGTTAGCATGTTTCTAACATGATTAGAAAGTTACTAGTATGTTGCTAGCATGATTAGCATGTTTCCAACATTAACATGTTGTTAGCATGTTACTATGATTAACAAGTTACTAGCATGTTGTTACCACATTTCTATCATTATTAGAATGTCACTAGCATTTTGCTAGCATGATTAGCATGTTTCCAACATTAACATGTTGCTAGCATGTTACTATGATTAGCAAGTTACTAGCATGTTGTTAGCACATTTCTAACATTATTAGAGCATGTTTGCTAGCATGATTAGCCTGTTTCTAGGATGATTAGCATGTCACTAATATGTTGCTAGAATGATTAGCGAGTTACTAGCATTATTAACATGCTACTATCATGATTAGGATGTTGTTAGCATGTTTTTAAAATTATTAGCATGTTTCTAGCATGATTAGCATGTTTCCAATATTAGCATGTTACCATGATTAGCAAGTTACTAACATGTTGTTAGCATATTTCTAGCATTAGAATGTCACTAGCATGTTGCTAGCATTATTAGCATGTTTCCATTAGCATGTTACCATGATTAGCAAGTTACTAGCATGTTTCTAGCATTAGAATGTCACTAGTATGTTGCTGGCATGATTAGCATGTTTCCAACATTAGCATGTTACCATGATTAGCAAGTTACTAGCATGTTGTTAGCATGTTTCTAGCATTAGAATGTCAATAGTATGTTGCTGGCATGATTAGCATGTTTCCAACATTAGCATGTTACCATGATTAGCAAGTTTCTAGCATGTTGTTAGCATGTTTCTAGCATTAGAATGTCACTAGCATGTTGTTAGCATGTTTCTAGCATTAGAATGTCAATAGTATGTTGCTGGCATGATTAGCATGTTTCCAACATTAGCATGTTACCATGATTAGCAAGTTACTAGCATGTTGTTAGCATGTTTCTAGCATTAGAATGTCACTAGCATGTTGCTAGCATGATCAGCATGTTTTCAACATTAGCATGTTACCATGATTAGCAAGTTACTAGCATGTTGTTAACATGTTTCTAACATTAGAACGTCACTAGCATGTTGCTAGCATGATTAGCATGTTTCCAACATTAGCATCATCCCATAATTAGTAAGTTACTAGCATGTTGTTAGCATGTTTCTAGCATTAGAATGTCACTAGCATGATTAGCATGTTTCCAACATTAGCATCTTCCCATGATTAACAAGTTACTAGCATGTTGTTAGCATGTTTCTAGCATTAGAATGTCACTAGCATGTTGCTAGCATGATTAGCATGTTTCCAACATTAGCATCTTCCCATAATTAGCAAGTTACTAGCATGTTGTTAGCATGTTTCTAGCAGTAGAATGTCACTAGCATGTTGCTAGCATGATTAGCATGTTTCCAACATTAGCATGTTACCATGATTAACAAGTTACTTGCATGTTGTTAGCATGTTTCTAGCATGATTAGCATGCATTAGCAACTTAATAATAATAAAGATCCAGAACTATAACAGACCGTGTGTTTGTTCTGTGCAGGAAAAGTTCCCGGATGCGGAGGTGAAGCCGTACTCTGATTGGGTGTTTGCCATCTGTGTTCTGCTCAGCACCGTTCCTGTGCTCTCCATCCCCATCGTGGCCGTTTACAGACTGATCCGACGACAAACGCGCTCGCAGATCGGCAGCAAACTCCCAAACCCCTACGACAACCAGGCCTTCAGCGCAGACAGCATCAAAGAGATCTAGAGACGACGGCCTTTAGATCATATGGACAATTCCCATCATTCCCTGCTGGAAACAAACCCCTGAAACTCCATTTAAGGATTTTCATTTAAAACCTTCCGGGAAAAAAAACAACAACATTGTTTTCAGCACCTGAACTCTGAAATTTAATACGACTCGACTGCGTCTTTACATTATTTAAATTACTTAAAAAAACAAAACAACATTAGTGACAAAATCTAATTTTGTCCCTAAACTAGGAGGGAAAAAAAATATTGTGAATGATTCTGCAAATTTCATGTTTACAAAACTTAAAAAAAAAAGTGTGATAAATATATGTAATTTTGCAATTTTTGGAGCACACTATTTTATGTATAAAGACAATTTGTTAATTTAAACAAATATATATGTATATATACACATACAGTGCTGGGTTGTAACTGATTACATCTGGATTACATAATCAGATATCCATATACACACATACATACATATCCATACATACACACATACACACACACACACACACACACACACACACATATATATATATATATATATATATATATATAGAGAGAGAGAGAGAGAGAGAGAGAGAGAGAGAGCTGGGTAGACTGTCTGCAAGTTTACATGATAAAACTGCAGTTAGTAATGTAATCTAGGTAACTTTTTTAAGGCACTGCATGTCCGACTACTTTTTTACTACTTTTATTTAGTGCCACGTTAACAATAAAAAAAAAAAAACGAAGATTACGAGACAAAAATATATTAAGAAATATAACAAGAATAAAGTCGAAATACTACAAGGATAAATTTTAAATACTACGAGACTAACATCAAAATATTTCAACTCAATTCTTGAAATATGTAAACTTTATTTTTGTACTATTTTGACTTTATTCGCAAAATATTTCAACTTTATTCTTGTAGTATTTTGACTCTCTCAAAATACTTCAACTATCTTTGCAGCATTTCGTCTTTATATTTGAAATATTTCAACTTTATTCTCTTAGTATTTTGACTGTATTCTCAAAATAATTTAATTTTATTTTCGTAGTATTTCAACTTTATGCTTGAAATATTTCAACTTTTTTCTCGTAGTATTTCGACTGTATTCTCAAAATATTTTCATTTTATTTTCGTAGTATTTCAACTTTATTCTCGAAATATTTCAACTTGTCTCTTGTAGCATTTCGACTGTACTCTTTAAATATTTCAACCTTATTTTTGTAGCATTTCGACTGTATTCTTGAAATATTTCAACTTTATTTTTGAAATATTTACACTTTATTCTCATAGTATTTTGACTATATTTTCGAAATGTTTAAATTTTATTTTTGTAGTATTTTGACTTTATTCTTGAAATATTTTCACTTTATTCTCGCAGTAATTCGACTATTGTAGTATTTTGACTGTATTATCGAAATATTTTCACTTTATTTTCGTAGTATTTCAACTTTATTCTTGAAATATTTCAACTTTATTTTCGTAGCATTTCGACTATTATCGAAATATTTTAATTTTATTTTTGTAGTATTTCGACTTTATTCTCAAAATACGTCCACTTTATTTTCATAGTATTTCAAGTTTATATTTGAAATATTTCAACTATATCCTTGTAATTTCAACTTTATTCTCATAATTTCAACTTCATTCTCGAAACGATTCTCGTAATCTTTAAATTAAACTAAAACGCTGTCATATTTTTTGATTGTTTAGATTACTTTTTTTTTTTAAATCAAACTAATTTATAAATATATTTAATTAAACATACATACACAGGGTATACACACACAAATATATACACATATACATATATATACATATATATATATATATATATATATATATCTCTGATATATATGGGGATTAAATCTCTTTTCACATGTTTATGATTTGTTTAATTTGTTGCCTTGAAACAGTAGCAGGAGAGATTCCAGTTAAGATCAATGTTTTACTCTTTACAAAGTCACTGTAAGACAAACACTGGATTCTTTATCATTATATTTTAGCAGACTTTCCTCATCTGGTCACACATTACAAATGTCAGTAAATTTCCATAACTGCAGGAAAGGTGAGATTTAGTTAGTGAGTAACCAGAATAACCAGCGCAAGCGTTTACAGCTGCATAAAACAGTGTCATTATGTGAATGAATGCTGAACATCAGCTGTCCTGAGAGAACAATCAGATCATTCACTGCTGGGAAAATGTGATGTTTGTTAATCAATATGAGACTATAAAAATAAAAATGCTATTTTTACAAATCTGCATTTGTTGTTTACGCATGTTGCACACCTAGTTATTGGTCTAGATGCAAACCTGTTGAGTTTTTACACATTTTATGCAGTGATTTATATGATTAAATATAAATATAAATACACACACACATGCATGTATATATTTAAGAAAATATATTATGTTTATATATTAAGAATATTTATATATAATATCAACTATATTAATATAAATGTATACATGTAAATACAGGTCAATATTTTAAAAATATATACTGTATGTGTGTGTATTTATATACACAATATACACACATTATGTAAACAAAATAAATATTTTGGATGCGTTTAATCACGATTAATTGTTTGACAACTCTCAAATATATATAAAACATTAAAATTAACAAAATATTACTTATTTTTTAGATGCATAAATGTATATTTTTTATATATTTTATATTATATAATATTTAACTGAAATATTTTAGTTAAGTTAAGTATACTATTATACAATTATAGCTTCAACAGGTTTTGGACAGATACTGTACAATGAAATTCCAAGACTTAAGGACTTTA